>LDMZ01011787.1:0-29809 GCA_001455285.1 Sphaeromyxa zaharoni
CATTAAGTCCCTCTATGTGCTGAGGCTTAAGGGCTTGCCCCTTAATTCATGTTACGATAATATATTTGGCGATTCCTAAGTAGTTCTGTTATGCCAATTGAATGTTTCATTTCTGCAAAAATACCAAAATTGGCTATCCTAATGTTTATTATAGAAGAAATGACAATTCCATTTAACACGTAATTGTTTTATTTTGCCAAAATTAATTAGACAACAACCAACAAATATGTCTTTAAATCTTTTTATAATTTGCCTATTGACAGTTTTATCATCTTATTTATATTTAATCGGGGTTATTACGTATACTTCATTTAAACTCCAAATGCAATAAAAGTTTGCTAAGGATAAGATCGGGGCTTCCAACAAAGTTCTAATTTTTTATATAATTTTTCAAAAATACTCCCTGACAGTATATTCAAGTGGTGGAACAAGCATTTAGAAAAGTATTTTAAGTTTTTTCAATAAAATTGATTACGATAATACATTCCAAATCCATTACAGATATATGAGATATTTGTGCAGAGATAACTTTTTGTTGAAGTAATAAGTCTTCCTTAACCAATTGATTTATTATATTGATCCATTAGAGAGTTCCTCGAAATTTAAATCGGATATAATTTCATTTACGCATTGTAACATTGCCACAGGTAAAGTTTTACTATAATAAAATAGTTTTTACGGATTTCTATTATTTAATATTCAGATAAAATCTAATATTTATAAATTGATAACCTTTTAATCAAATAATCAAACATTTTTCATCTTGTTATAAATTATACTTTTTTTTAAAAAACGGCAATTCATTTTTTTACTTATATTAACTGATTATAGTAAAAAACATGTCAGGGTTTTAAGCATTCATTTTCATGACACGAGATTGCTAATGAATATCTTGTTAAATCACTTAAATATTGTGCTTACACTGTCAACATGGTATCTATTTTTAGGAAAATATAACAAAGCAGTGATAGACCTTTCACTTTCAGTAGACTTTGGCAATCAAGATTTTTCAAAGTTCACACCAAGTTATTGAGGTTCTTTACTTGTAATTGTTTTAAAATTAATATATGAACTCTAATTTGATATAAATAAGTAAACATTATTACACGTTAATAAACAACAGACCAAGATAAATATAGTATTCAATGAATCATTATTTGGAATGCAAAAAATAGATCACATCATGGATAAATACTAGACTTGTTGTTGAAGTTTATATTAAAGTTAATTGTCAGAAGAGTATACTATCTTCATTTTTATAAAAATAGTGTATATAAGAACGAATGCTAATTGATCGTGTTTACATTTCGTCTAATTAGTTTCCACTTCAGTTTTGAACATAATTAATCACAAATTTTTATACATATCCCGAAAATGATTAACAAATTCAGACCAAGGTATGCACATCGTTTAATTTTATATTATAATAGACGACGTGTTCGATATATATTTGTATATATGAAAAATCCAAAGAATATCAAAACACCTCCTGGACTTGATAAAAAATCCATTACAGTTCCAAAATTACCACCATATTCAGAACATTCATCCCATAAATGTGACCAAAGGCTTAATATTTTTAAGAAAATATTTCTTAAGAAAAATCATGATAGAATGTGCTGCTCACAAGAACCTCCACAATACATAGACATTGAAGATAGTTTATCCTTAGAATGCCTAGATATTTACTGATATTTTGTTAAATTATATATATCCATTAAAGCCTAGTTTTCTTAAATAATAATTTTTTTTAATAAAAACAAAAATATTATTTTTGGGATAGGCGTTATGTCCCTTAAAGAGCTACGTATATTTGAAAAATATTTTTTAGAAATATTTATCTAAATCAAGTCACATGTTAGAACATAATGTAGATAATTTAAATAAATATTTTATCATGAATCTTTAGCTTATAATAATTCAATACGCTAGTATGAAACATCATTTTGTGTTTTTCCATGCAAATTTAGTTAAAGGTTTAATAATATATTTGTTTAAAATAAGTAACGCTGTTCTTGAAAAATATTTTAAAAAAGATATCTCATGGAGCATAGAAAGATAGCTCTATGAAAGGTTCGTTCTGGGTGACATGTGATAGCAATAAATAAAAATTTTTTATCATCAAAAAGGAATATATGCTTCATTTCTATGATAAATCATGAAGAACAAAAAATCATCTCTAAAATTTTAAAATTATGTTATTAAATAAACAAGACATTAAAAAATTAAATACATAAATAGAAAGCACCAAATCACAATATATTTTAACATGATATTGTAATTAAAGAAAAAAATACTGAATTATACAAATAAATTTTTTGGTGTCTGAATCAATAAATTTATTATTAAAGTAAATGTTTGCCTAATAATATCTCGTGATAAGATCTAAATATAGTTTCTTAGTTATTTTTTTAAGTTTACACTGGATCAATATATAAAGTAACTGACGAGAGATGAATAAAATAGGTCTTTCATAGTGTTCAAACAAAATCTAAATAATCAAGGTATTTATTTCGATTTTTTTCATAAGAAGTTCTTTTTACTAAATTATATATTATTCATTTTTTTATTAAAAAATTTACCTATTTTCGTATGAGGTTTAATCACAGATTATTTTTCACTTCGGACTGCCAAAGGATGACTTAATCTAAAGGGGATATGCAATAACCTAAATAAACAAATAAAATAATAACCAAAAAATTAAAATTATTTTAAATTGTTTTTTATATCTTTTCTTAATATTGTGGTGGCTTCATAGGGCCTTCTGGATTTATCCAGAAAGAAGTTAATGATTGAGAGGTTATGGTACGCGGGAGTAATATTTATACATCTTTAACTCTAGCGTGCGAATTAATCTCTCTGCGGCGTAGGCCGCCTAACTATTTTTTATATTAGTCGTAAATATATGACTGTTTACGACAATATAATTTTAAAACGCAACTGAGTCGGTGATATGTAAAATAAATTGTTTTTCTTAAATTCACACGAAATAAGATTGTGAAAAGCAATTTAAGTGTGCTAATAAAAATCTTTTGTACTGTGATGGTAGGATGAATCAATTTATTCCCTGCTTATTTAACTTCGATAATAATAAATTTTATGAATGTAGAATTAATTATTATTATTAAAACATGATACATAGTGTTTAAATTAAGAGAAGTACTTTTATTGATACGATCCCTATATCCAATATATTGCTAGATATGTTTCAAATTATCTGATCAAGCATATTATTTTTTATTATGCATAAATTAATCCGATACATGAAATTTCAATCCTCATTTTATTTTTTTGTGTATTCTCTATACGTCCATATATTAATTGATTTATGTATATGTCGAAATACAATTTTGGACAAATTTATTCATTCAAGTTATTACAGATGTATAACCTGACTCTATATATACAAACTAAAGTTTTCATCTTTTTAGATCAGCGTGATCAAACTTGCATAACGATGATATTTTCCATACTATATCGAATGTAGCGACACTAGCTCGTTTACCCGTAGGATACATTTTTTGAGTTAGCTTCTGAAAATAAAAAAAAGTAGAAATACTGGCATCTATAATTTCCTGATGTAGCGTTAAGATATTCTTTTGTTTTTCCATGGGAGAATCGAATTCGGTAGGAAGTAATTTATAGTCGACGTATGTCAAACCGGTGTTACATACTGGTAATGAGAATTATTCATACGTATCAGTATTAATATTAATAATAATGGTAACTACATGTTTAAGTAATAGAGCGGCTACCTTTTGCCGTCCGTCTTTCAGATCCTTCCTGGTTTTGGTTGCATCAATTTAACCATTTTTATGGTAAACATTATGATATGAGCATTCGTTCAGTCAAGTGTGGGTTGGTATCAAGTATCTTTTATCATCACATATCATACTAGTTCTTAACAGTATGTATATATATAAACATTAGGCATGTATAAGTTAACCCAAATAACATAACTCTAAAATTTAATAGCAATAATTTGACTTATTTCAGAATTATATATTGTAATGAATAAGAGCATTCACGGGATGAGTTTCTATCATGTTAACGTGACTTACATTAATTAATAATTTATTCTTATATTAATGAGTATTATAGAGCTCCACTTTAATGATTATAGAATCCAAAAATATTGTATCAAAATGTATTTATACCAAATTTGAATAGTATTTTATCTAACTTTCTTAAGAATTGCGATGTATTAGTGTGGTGAACGTGCTCATAAAATAACTATTTAAATCAGGAGTGGGCAACATGCGGCCCGGTGACTGTCTCAAACTATATCGAGTAATGTGACCCGATTCCTCTTTCTCAGACACTGCTAATCACTAATTTATCGCCAAACCGTGTTTTGATACTTCTGCCGATGCTCAGGAAAACGCTTCGACGTTTCCCAATACCCATCGTGTACTACATTATTTATGGCAACACTACTGGTAATCATTCTTTAGGCATTATTAGTTAGATATAGAATTTACTTCTGCAAAAATTTAATTTTTTTATCCATTAAGCTTCAAAATAAACGGAAGGTTGATGGTGAGTGTCAAATATTTAACAAAAATTGGATGACCAAATATTTCTTTACTGAAATTGATAATAGAGCAGTGTGTTTGGTGTGTGGTTAAAGTGTTGCGGCATTGAAAGAGTATAACATAAATCGTCATTATGCAATGAAACATGAAAACTATGACAATAATTTATCTGCAGTAGAATGTCAAACTACAGTAACAGAACTGGAAATAAAACTTGTAAGGCATCGAATGCATTGGTAAAGAACAAATTAACCCAGAAAGGTTCTACTCATGCCAGCTTTATAGTCGCATACAACATTGCTAAATGCAAGGAATAATTCAATGATGATGAATTTATTAAAAGGTTCATGCCCGATGTAGCTGATCAAATCTGCCCAGAACACAAAAAGAAGTTTAAAGAACTATGGCGCTCACGCCATTAAAGCATTTAGAGACCTAACATCACAATTGAAGGAGATTATACCTTCATTCCAATTCTTTTTCCTCGCATTAGATGAAAGCACCGATATAGATGAAACGGCACAGCTGATCATCTTTGTTCGAGGAATATCAGAATACTTTCAAATCATTAAGGGACTTCTCTCCACTGAATACACAAAAGATACAACTACTGGGGCCCGAATTTTTCGACTGTGTGGAAAGAGTAATTCGTAAAGTGGAGTTAGCATGGCAGAAAATGGTGAGTATTAATACAGAGGGCTGTGCATCATTGACATGCAAGAATGTTGGTTTGCTGAAGTGACTAAGTGATCGTGTTGCATAAGTTGATTACACCGGGGAACTAATATTTCTACATTACATAATATACCAGGAAGTGTTTTGTAAAAATGGGCTTGACATAAAACATGATGTGGATCTAGCTTTAAAGATTGTTAATTTTATTAAGGCAGGTCTAAATCACAGACATTTTACCACACTTCTGGAAGAATGTGACTCAGATCAGAGTAGGGTTCTATATGATACAGCTGTGCGCTGGTCGAGTGTAGGGACAGTTCTGAGAGACACTAGGACTTACAAACAATAATCTTCTTGTTTCTGGTAATGAAAGGGAAATGCAAAGAATATCCTGAACTTAAACAATCAGAATTATTACTAGATTTAACGTTTACAGTTGATCTCTTTGAACATATGAATGTTTTAAACCATAAACTTCAAGTGACGGACACGTTTGCTCATGAAATGTACTCAATAGTGAAGAAATTAAGGGTTATGTCAAAACTTTTTTCTCGTCCGCTCAGTTAGAATATTATAGCACACTTTCCAACACTTGCAACTATGCCACAACGAATGATATAACTAAAAAGCACACTAATATAATTTTTACACTGGATAATGAATTCAGCCATCATTATGGAGACCTCCAAAAACTTGCTGCTGAATTTGTTATTTTCTATCAGTTTACAAATGACATCGAAAAAGTGTCAGATACTGTACAACTGGAACTGATTGATTTGCAATGTGATTTTATTCTTAGAGTATTGACAAATCTTATGCATTACCGAATTCATCAAAGTTTGTCAACTTGAAAAAGATGGCGATGCTGTTACTCGTAATATTCGGGTCCACGTACATTTCCGAACAAACCTTTTTGACCATAACCATAAATAAGAACAACCTACGTTCTAATCTAACTGATTTTCACCTGGACCTTTTACTGAGAATTGCTACATTAAATATTTTTCCAGAATTCAAACAACTTTTATCGTCCAAAAATGTGTCATTGACTTTAGTTTTAAGTAGAAACTAAAATCCATGGGATGTTGTACCTCAGTAGTCAAGATAATTAGACCACTGTAATAAAATTATTAATTAATAAAGTTTTTTTAGTCTTTTTAGGTAGTAAAGTTTAATGTTTACATTACATTATTACTTGCATTGGGGAATAAATATGTGATTAAGACAATGAACGTTTATTATATAATAGTTCGGCCCGCAAAGTACTTTATTCTACCACATATAGCCAGCCGACTGGAGAATTTTCCCTCCCCTGGTTTAAATAATTAAACCGCCTTGTGGTGAAAAAGTTAGTTTTAGTACTTCACGTGTAGTTGGTTTTATTTTATTGCTGTTTAATATAATGCGTCTCATACCCTAACCTGATTTGCTTTCGCAAAAACGGAGTGAAACTTAAAATCATCAAAGCAAGTACATTCAGAGTCAAAATCACTGCTCACTTGTGACTCTCTCGGTTTTGAATACCCCAGGGAGTACCCAAGCTATGCATAAACTTGATATAAAGTCAGTAACATTTAAATCGGGTAAAGTTAAAATTATTTAACAAAAAACTAACATTACCGAATAAAATTAATACAAATTAAAGTAAAGTATAAATTTTTATAGATTAGATCATTGAACTTCAATTGCGTTTTATGTTTCTTGCAAAAATATTTGTGCAGAACATTTTGAGCAACCAAATTCCGACTAACCTAAAAAATAAATGGTATCACAGCATAAGTTTTAATGGATCTAAGCAAAAGGAACGTTTGAATAGATCATTAATAAAACAATTTTGATTAATGATGAACATTGTTCTTATCTGTCAACATTTTTTTTTCAAAATGTAAATGTAATTAACCACATCGGTCTATTATACAAAAAATTACGTTATTAATTTAAAATTTCATTTTAAAGTAAAATATTTTACTTTTTTTAAACATAGAAGTATTCGCGCTTTCAGTGAATAGTTTTATTACATGCAATCAATCAAATAATCTTAACAAACATTAAATAGTTTCAATTAAATGACTGAAAGGTGCTATCGTATTCAACGATCAAAAATGAAGAAGAGGACTGAGAAAAAAAAGAAATCTTTAGTTGAAGAACGATTACATTCAATTTTAATATTTTTACAAAATTCAAATTTCCTAAATATTTTTGAAAAAAGAGAAAACCCCACAGTGGCTGGGAGATACTCCGACTAAAACTATTTTATATCGATTAGCCGGGTTTCATCTAAAAATGCCAGTGTAAATGCCTACGTTACAATATGTACAGCTACCAATTAAGTTCTCTTTATGGATATGTTCGGCCTTAAATAGTGCGTCTTGAAGGGGACTGGTACTCGTATATCCCGGTAGCGCTCGTTGCCAGAGGCTCCGGAACGCCGCATTCAGGCAGGGTGAGTTGGGAATTATCTTGCCTCTTCACAGCCAGAGTATCATAAACAACGAATGAAATATATACGCCAAATATTAGATTCAATAATTTAATATTCAATATGAGAAAATCATATTTCATTGTTAACAAAATGATTTTTCATTGCGTTAATCAAAATACACGGCAGTAGTTGCGGATACAAGAAGCTCTTGCAGTCTATGTTGTCTATTTTTCTAAAAGATAAAATAAAACTTTGTTTCTTACGCACTTTAACAATCGAATTTTGGTTGAGGAAAAATCGAAAATAGAACCCAATTTGTTGTGCTTAAATTTGAAGTAGTTGGCTTATATTGGACCTAATTCAATAATGTGTCGAATTCTAAACTCCTTTAAGCATTCTGGATAAATACTATGATTCATTCAACAGAACCTAAATTTGTGATTTTTTAGTCATTCATAATATTATATGCATATAAAGCTTTTGTTTTTACAGATTTCATATCGTTTAATTTTTTGATAGACCAAACAAGTCGTATTAGATTCTGGCAAATATGTTTTTAAATACATAATTTACAATCTGTAATTAATAATTATCGATAAATCAATCTTTTTAAACTTGTTTTACTGTCATAATCATTAGAATCGCAGCTAGCTAGATTAGATAAAATTTTGGTAATTCGTTTTTTTGGTCGTTCTTTTAATGATTTTAATTTCTTAAATACATTATTTAAACTCATAACTTGATTAATTTTCTTAGTCTAATAATATTTATCACTGCATTCGGCATTATCAGTTGTTTAATGACATTTGGGATTGTTTAACCTACTAACAATAAAATTTTCTGCATAAATAAAACATTCTAAAGTAACTCATATGTACGATATAAAGGAGAATCATTGTTATATTTACTTGAAATTTACAGTATTTAGTCCTAGCCGATCTCTTGGGAGAACTTTTAAAACCAACTAGGAATTAATAAGTGAACAAACATTTTAAAAAAATACTTTCCATTACTTTGCTCCGTTTTATAATAATTTTTTAATAAATTTTCTGTATGAACGAAGTAATGACATAATACTATAAATCATTCGCTTTTTCGCCTAATGAAATATTGCATCACGTTTTAGATCTACAGCTTGGCCTTGAATGTAATTCTAACTTTAAAATATTTTGATATATCAGAAAATCAATTTATATTAATTTTTTCTCCAGCTTTAATGCTCACAGTCGCCTTATTTAAATCAATCTTATCGATCGGTTTTAACGATTGTAAAAAATTCAGTGGAAAGTAGACTTCAGGACAGTACGATAATTTATTTATACAAATTACAACTACGAATAAAAAGCACATATTTTAATAGTTTGAGATTAACTTGCTTCGGCCAGTAATATCGTTAAATTTGATATGTAAAAATTTTTTATCATAGATTGAAAAAATTTTCAGAATGCGTTAAGCATGTAAAAATCGAGTTAGGAAAAGTGGCAACTGTCTGGACAATGATTAAACTTTTGATGTCATTGCGAGCTAAAATCCCTAAAAATTATGTTAAACTCAATTTCTGCGACATTGACAGTTTTTTTACATTAATATTTGGAATTACGGAGAAAAAAAATTTATGCTTGATAAAATTATTCCGCTCATGTTTTGCTTTAAAACTCTTTTTTAAACCTTATCAACATGGTTAATCCATAGCTAAATTTAAACAAAAAATACAAAATAATTGTACAAATGAAAAATAAAGACAACTAACTGTAAAATATAAACCTCAAGCTGATTTAATAAATTTTTCGCAAAAAAGAATTCTAAAAAGATTTAGAGAAATATGTGTATTCATCAGTGTATTTACGAACGAGCTTCAAGATAAAAAAATGTTAACTCACCACAACTATCAAACCCAACACCCATTTCGTAAATTTTACCTTTAAATATAATCCCTTGGTTAATTATGTAACAAAAATTATTTTTGTGTGAAACTAAGTCTCTTTCACATTCTAATCAAATTTGTTCCATCTTAACAAAAATTCAATTCATTTCATGGATTTTTTGGACTATGATTTCACATTGTTACAGTCATTACTTCCACGTAGCCCAATTCAAGTACATTTCCGGTACCAACTTTTTAAAATTTCGAAGTATTAATTTTTTCTAGAATCCAAGAAAGAATGAAACAGATGATCTTTTTATTTTAAAAGTATTTTTTTCATAAAGCAAGATTTCAGTTTGATATTAGGCTCTAGTTTTTTTCAAGGAAGCCGAGATGAAAAAAACAGAAAACGGAAAAATAAACAATTGGTAACAAAAAAATCAATAACCGAATATACAATAAATCAGTTCTGATAGCCACAGCCAAATGTGGTCAAACTTTAGCTTAAAAATTTATGTACTTTTTAAATCTACTCTAATAAAATTAAAACTAAGAAGTAATGAGGGATCTACAGAGAACGAAGAAAAATATATAATACATAAAAAACTAACGAAAATATATACAGAATTGATCTAATTAATTACAAGAACTAACAAAAAATAAAAGCTTTAAGAAACTTTCGACTTCTTTAAACTGGAAACAGAGAACTTTTTCAAAGGTACCACAAAATCATCAGTATGTATTTTTCTACGTTTCTTATAAAGTAATTCATCTTTGGCCCACTTGACCTGAGTAACCGGCCCATATCTAAAATATTAGCATATACATAAAAGTTATCACCCTTTCGAATTTTTTGGCACTATTCTAATAAGTAGATACGACTTTTGAGGTTTTGTAAACACATAGGAATTTTCAAGATGTGTATTTAAAACACACTGAACATCTTCTCCTTCGTAGATTTTATTGTACATATAGGATAGGGATGATATATTAGAGGAAGTTTGGGTAACGGATATAAATGGTTTGGCTAAATAAACACTATAATTAACATTCGAATAGCTTTCAGATCGTCCCCACGATAGAATAAACTGATCTAATTTTTTAGTAACCTTAATTTTGTCAGGGGGACCAGGAAGACCTAATCGAAGTGTAAGAATAGTTAAAATCTTTTCACCTAAGGCACAAGTGCTGAAAGTCACTGGATTTCCGAAATTTCCAATTCCACATGAATTAACAGATGCTATTCTTAATCGATATGTGTAGTTGGAATCTAGTGACACATTGCGACGACTATTATAGCATCTACCCATTGTCGATTTGTCCTTGAATTTGTAACTATAAAATGATTCAGACAAAGTACCTGATCCATATCGACATAGAACTGGCTCACTGTTGCCCTGGGTTCTGATACGATTCCTGATTCTAACCACTTTCCGTTCGGAACCCTATCAAAGAAGGAAGAGACCTATTTATGTTGAAAGCCTAATTAAGAATGTACTTTTCGATTTTGAACGGAATTTAACAAACTTTGACTTGGCATAATAGTTAAAACGGGTTCATTTTTATGTTGCAAGCTTTTAGGAAGACTTAAGGGTGGAATAGGCATAGATACTCCGGTTTTAGATGTCTGAGGGACCGTGGTCGGGATCGGAGATATTAACTTCACGTTTTGGAGTAATCGAGAAGCACATTTATCACCAGTCATTGCCGATAAATCAACGGTTGTACGGTGAACCGGTTTTACGGAAGTATCTGGTGATGCGAACGGGTTGGTAGAAAAAGTTGATCCATTTCCGCTCTCAGTTACTACTGAAGACTTGTTTACGAACTGTTCAGTGTTGAATTCAGATATTACGGATTGTTGCAGAGTAGTAGTAGCAACCTCTTCAGATTTTCCAAGAATCGAAGAGACCTCGTACTTAGAATTATTAATTGTTGTTTCAGAGCTTTTGGAAGTAGAAACGTCATCGTAGATGGTGTATCCCAATGTTCCTAATTTTTGATCTGAATTAACACTACTTTTGATCTCTTGCAAAACTGGGGTACTTGAAATGATGTTTGAATTATTAGGAATAGACTTCCTTGAAAGGTTTGTGGCTGGAGTAAATTCAACCAAAGTAAGAGGAGGCAACGAGTTAATGTTTTGAGACAGGGCAGGATTCCGGGACTCCAATGATCTCCTTATGAGAGATTGTATGTCATTTGAATTACAAAAGGTGTTCTGACCAACTTTCATTATTTGGATTATATAGAAGTCAGCGTTACAAACAGGGTCCCATCTAACATTAACTCTATGGTTCTCCGTACCATCCATGCAAATGTTAGAGGGAGGATCAGCTTTATCTGTCTCCAGGTACCACAAATCCTGGCAACATACTTGGCTGTTCCAAGCTTTTTTAAACCCTTCTCTTCCACTCCAGATGTAAAGACGCCTATCAATCATACACCCACCATGACCGGCTCTGGCCTTAGGAATATTGTCCTCAGATTCATTCATTTGCACAACGTCCCATGATTGATTTTCCAAATCGAAACATGCAATCGAACTGGAACATTCCCAGCCACAATTACTATCTCCAGGAGTTTCTAAAGTTCCAGCAAAATCCGTCACAGGAATCCAACCACCAAATATAATCATTTTTGAGCCACTCACGCCAGCAACATGAAGACTTCTGGGTTGGGGTATCGACCCCTTTTGAACAATTTCAACCCACTCCATTGAATTTAAGTTAAGAAAGAATAAATCCCCCAGTCGTTTCCCGCACATACCCCCGTATACAACAAGGTATTCGATCTCACCATTTTTATAAAATACACAGGAGTGCGATTCTCGAGGTGAAGGAGGAGTACCAGTTGTGACTGGCATCGACCAATTGGGCTCCTCATTACCGTTAAATTTTAACAGGTACAAATCATTAAGATATCTAAGAATATAACATTGAATTAAGCGATTAACCTAGGAATGGGCTTTGAAGGATCATCATTATCATTTGTTAATCCACCAAACAAGTAAATAAACCCGTCTGTGGCCAAACAAAATGAATGCCCCAAACGCGGGCAAGGATGTCTAACCCCATCATCAACTGTCGGATTACACAAATACCAATTCCAATTATGTAAGTCAATTTTATATAGCTAACAAATTGAGAATTTGGTCATAAAAATTATTCTCGGAAATTCTTACCTTGTCAGAGTAGTACCCCATCTCCTGTATTCCACCAAATATTAACAAAGACCTTTCATAAACCAAAAATCCAAATGCCGCACAACCAGGCGGACCTGGGGTGTTTGTGGCTGGAGAAAACCATTTCCCATTAGCTAAGTACAATTATTGCACATTCTTGTCATTATAACATGTATTATAAATGTTAATATCATTAACAATCCCTTCATTTCCTCCTCCAAACACAATTATTAGCTTTCCAAACGCCACACATCTGTGTCCGTGTCTGGGTTTCGGAGAAGCTGAAGAATAATCCTTGATTTCCTTCCACTTCAAAGATACAATTTTCAAGACATCGGTAGCCATGTTTTCTTCACTCCGCCAACTCCAAAATATTAAATGGCCGCTTTTTAAGAATGTCGTAACGTACCGTCTTATACCGAATGTATTTTGGCTAATTTTAGATTCTAATTTTAAAGCTTCGATTCATCTTACGTAATTTAAAATTAATTATTTTTAACTAACAGGAATATTAGGTTTTTACAGAAACAAAATGTATAGTAATGATTGGTTTCGAGATTATGATTTTCTTTTCTAAATCTCTAATGATTTCCTTAAGGCATAGTTAGAACAAAAGCGGGTATTTACTATTCAAGCATTGATTTTAGATAAAATCTAGTGGAATATGATTTAAGAAATACATTTTATCAAAATCCATATGATTAATAATAATTATAGACATGTATTTAACTTTTAATCTGGATTAAAAAACACAATGGCATTAATCGACTTTAGCTGGCTCACAGTCTGCACTCTATGTTACCGAATCTACTTAAGATAGTCCATTAAGTTAAAATAAAGAATATAAAATCATTTTATCAATAGACAAACTTTTACATTCATTTAAATAGTGCTCAAACAAAATCAATTTTTAAGCAATTACTCATCGTTAATTACTTTTTAATACATTTAAAAACAGATATAAAGCAATTAAGAATTCATTCATTTTTTTAAATGGACTACATAATACATTATCATCTGCATTAGAAAAATATATCTTGCTGAATACTAAAAATGTAATATGCCCCAAATACCAAAGTACTCAACTGTCAATTTGAAAAGTGTTAACTATCGTAAGAATCAATGCTGTGCTTTAAGGCCAAAAGAAACAGCTGAAAATATAAAAATATCGATTGATAGCATGTAAGGGAGTAAGTCGCTACGGAATAGTGGTTGTAGCGACTAATATTAGTTAACCGCCAGGCGGTGTGGAAATAGTATTTTATTAATCAACGACACGTAGTTGGTTACAGTGGTAACCCACCTAACTTAGAGTCAGGAGCTGTGTGCAGAGTTAAAAGGCTTGTACAGGAGCAACTTACGATGGGAAATACAACTAAGAGTATGCAGGTAGTTTTGAAATATTTTATGGTATCAATTTCGAAGTTTGAAATCCTGAAAATTATTCTTCATATAATCTGGTAGAAAGTTGCCTTCCTTACTATAGTTCTTCCTTCTTTCTCGTAATATGCATTTTTACCCAGTAAAGTACGGTGTGGGTTATAGTGTATTTTATATTCTATATTGCATCCATTATGCCATGGATAATGTTTAAAACAAATTTCTAAATCTATTGATTAATCTTGATGATCAGCTGAGGAGTCTCGGAATCTTACATGGTTAAGGCTTAATGGAAATAAAGCATCCAATCCTGGGCTAACATCGTAGATGATTTTTTTATCAGAGTTTTCTTTCTCTTGTTTGGGTAGGAAACATATCTTCTACAACTTTAAATATAAAATTGAAGAGGAAGCAAAAACTGAAAGAAATAACAAAATCACTAACCAACTACATGGATGACTTATTATATTATACGTGTGTTCGATACCCCACGGATTATCTTCTAGTGCGGACCTTGGCCGTGAATAACGATCTTTACATCGGTACCCGACCTTGGGTCCTTCCATCCTTATCATAAGTCTCCATTATTTTTAAAATAAACACAGCGTGTCAATTAGATATAGGGGACTAAGTCTTGTCGTAAAGTTACGATAATTGGCGACAATATATATATGTGGGCACAAAAGTATGGTAACACTAAGCGGTTGTCTATGAACTTCTTAACAAAAACCTGATGAAGAGGGAAATTTATATACGAAATGTATCATATCTATCAAAACCGAAACTTGAGATTCATTAGAACGTTTTTCTTACAAGCGCTATAGTTATACGTGCTTATAATATTTACAAATGACGGACATAAGATAAGGAAACTTTCTTGCTATCGATAAAAATTAAATTTAATGTAAAATTAGCTGCTTACTGTAGTTGATGAAAATAGATTGAAAAACATATAGCGAATTATCTTTAAGTTTTTGTGTTTGATAAAAAATTATGTAGAATTCATGGATCACAATCATGACGGTCCAGACAGAGTGGCTCAAGCTGACGAGATTATAAAGAACTATATGTGCAAAAGACACAAGGGTCAATCTACATATAATAAAGCAAATACTTTTATTGTGATTATATACAGAATATATGTAGCAAAGGTTTTTGCCGTCGTTAGAAACAATAAGCGAACAGCAATCATAATAACAATAATTTTTAAAAAAGTATTCTCTGGCAAATGACATCTATATAGACGAGGATATTGATAGAGATTACGATCTCTCAATCGCAGAGGTACGGGCTGGTCAGCGATTCGGACTAGTCTATGATTTTTAATGCTAGTGTAGCTGTTTTTATATATATAATTATTTACGAACCAAAACTGTTGTAAGCTAACAGATTACAAACATTTGTCGCATCTTTAGGTGGTTTTGTATATACTCATTGTATTTTTACTGGAAGTTATAAATTAGTGAATCCAACAGATGGGTTCCCATTTAAGATGTATAAAGTTTCAAAAATTGGATTTAAAATGAAATTAAGGACCAAAAGGGAATATGAACGGCGATTATTACCTCTTAGAATATTTTTGTAAATTCAGAACATTGTGCAGCATATTTTAACCTTAAAAAACAATGGAGGAGTTAAACGTTTTTTTAAAATTCTTTCAATTGAAAAAATTTTTTATGGATGAATAAGAACCGATGGTCTAATAAAATATGAAGTACCAGCGATATAGTGCTACGGATCAGAAGCGCTTATAATCTCATCCGGGCTTTTATCCTTGTGACAGGATCTGTAAATACAAAAAATTTTTAAAACCAAACTACTTGAGAATCTTTTGGTAGGCAATATGAATGCTGAATTACTTAAAAATTTAATTTAAAATTTTATAAATATTATTTTAATTTTAATTCCAAGTCAGTGATCATCAAAGCTAACAGGCATATAAATGATGTAAATAACGTTTTCTATATTCAATCGAGATATGATGGGATGGAAATAAAATTGCCAATTTTGTATTTTTGATTTCCTATATATCCTTACGTAATTATCCATCCGAGAATATTAATTAATTCTCAAAACTATAATAATTATGTGACTTAAAGATTTAAAATTGTTTTCATACATTCACAGCATTATTTAATCTCATCACAATCATCAATGCCTCTATGTTCTTGAAAGTATAGATGACGATCCAATATTTATTAATTACGAGATTGATATTTAAGAAAAGGGTTTTAATATATTGAAATAGTTTTACGATTTTTATATATACTAACGATAGTGCTTAAAACAAAAATCTAGCTTTAATATTATATCACAAAAATAAGATAATAAAAATAAGCAAAAATATAATAGTGAATTTCTTTTCATTAGAATCAAATTTTTTATCATATAAGCACTCAAGTAATTCCGTGTTAATTTTTACAGTATTAAATTCATCTCCAGTTGTATATGAAATTTAAAATAACAGTTTTATTCAAACGTAGCCATAATTTTATCATGATGGAATCATGGGCCTTCATATTGTATCAAGAAATAAAATTAGTGCTGTCTATAACTACAGGGTATTCCAAAGCCATATAGCTTTGGTGTTTGTCTTGATAATAAAAAGTAAAAGATACTGTTAGGAAAGTTGGAATTAACATTGCGTCAGCATTTCTGAAAAGAAGAGGTTAAGTTTTAAAGCAAAAATTATATATGAAAAAGTACTAAATAGGTTTTTATTTTTGTTCAGATTCTCGTAATAGTAATGAAAGATAATTTTTTAAATATATTTGACATGATAGAGAAGATTATGCCTTTTATGTCATTGTAGGAGTTTGATTAGCAACAATACGATGGAATAATTCAAATATAGTCATTTATCCAATTTTAATATTCCTATTTATTTTCTATCTTCATTCGCCAGAGAATTATATTGTTAGTTAAAAAATATAAATTATTGACAAAAAATTATTTTTAACACTAATACTGCTTAAGGATATATATAGATATAATTAATGGAGAGAACGAAGGTCGAATCAGGTAGCGTAGCTCTAGTACAAGGGTAGGTAATGGGGTTGTTTTAGTGGGTGAAAACCCAAAACTGCCTGTCAAACACCCTGGAAGGCTATGACTGACGCGAAAGCGGGCTGGAGGTAAATCCCACCGTACTGAACCGCCTCCGAAGATATAAGGAGAAGGTAAAGGTTTTTTCCTCCATAGCTAAGAAAAAATGATATATAATTAATGGAGTTATTTTTTATATTGTAAAAGGCACCAAAAGGCCGCTCTCAGCTTCGAACCTAGCACACACTAGAGCCAAACCTCTCTACGTGTGCGCTAGCCACTGGACCAACACGGGACCTAAAAGCACACCTTTACAATATATTCACTCAAAATATGAAATAAATTTGATTTATACGTTATTAATCGATTGAAAAGATACTTCAAGAAGAATTAAATTTTTCTTTATATAACTTGAAGAGAAAAATTTATAGGTTTCATAAATGTAAAAAAATATTTTATTTTGTTATGAAAAGTTCCTCTTTGTATCTCCTTCTTCACAATATAATTTCTTAAAAGATTATCTTCAGCATATATAATTGAATGAGCACTGTTGTATTCCTAACAGTAGAACATTTCTTAAATTTTATTAAAGAGCATTTTGATCGAATTGTAAAGTCAATTTTTTATGAGTCTGGGCTTTCTTCATATTACTACCAAGAACTGGATAAATTTTATTCCTTTCCATTTAAGGAACTATCCCCAAATTTTTTGAATCATCAGCATGATCAATTTTCCGAAATCATCTTCTCCCTCTGAATACTAGATGCTTTCAAGTAAAAATAATATAAAACAAATATAATATAATAAATTATTAAATGATTCATCGATTAATTTATCAAGTTTATCGACTCAATGTATAATATTTTTTTAAAACACTAATAAGACTTTTGATGCTCTGTTTTGATAGAGTAATGTATTATTAAACCAGCCCCCAATAATTGAATCTTTAAAAATTTTCCATTCATTTTAGTATACTGAAGAGATATGAACTGTTGTATTTAAAAATTAAGGAATCTTAAGAAAGGAAATTTATTCTAAAAAATTTTTCTATGGGTTACTATTGTTTAGTTAAAGTACCGAGATTGGCCTTTTGAAAAATTTTTATACCTTTAGGGAAAAAACTTAATTTTATGTTATTGTGTATTTAATTCCGATTCGCGATATCCTCACAATGAAGGGAATTTATAGGATAAAAGCAGTCCATTAAAAAAAACGTTTGATGATCGTTATGAGTGATCTTTTTGGATTGTTTTACTTTTAGTTTTGTTTCATTAAAGTTTATAAATATACAATGAATTTTATTTTAGGTAGTCTAAGTCGCTCGGTCACTAGGTCTGTAAATGCCCAAGCCCAAAATATTTTCAATTATATCATTGAGTTCTGTATGCTCCAGATATTTTCCAATAATATAACTTTTTTCCCTAACTAAAAATGAAAAATTTAGAGTATGTCAGTTAATAATAAAAAAGATATAACAAATTTTCATGACATAAGATTAAAAAGAATTATTTGTTATTCTTTTTATGGAAAAGGATTTTAAGTTTATAAGTATCATGAAAAGGAAATATAGTATTAATAAACGAGTTAGTCACATGTATATTGATGCTTTTATCACTTAAACATTATAAATTTTATTTTTTTCCAGTTACATAATTATATTAAGTCGAATGATCATAATAAAAGTTAGCTAAGCTTAGATTCACTATATTTTAAATTTTTACTCTTTTTAAATGTGCAAGTTTTTTAATAACTCGTTAACAATATTAAGGTTAGCATTACCAACTCACTCAGCTAAGGATACTGTTTTAAGACTAAATCAACCCTTAAATTTGTAAATATACCTATGCTGTATTTGAAGATCCGATTTTCAGTTTACTTGAAATATACTGTGTATTCTCGGTGAATATAATTTAATTAATGTTTGCCATTGTTCTATGCTCAAAAAATAATCAATTTGTATATTTAATTTTTAATCAGAATAAAATTCCTTCCCTGATTTTTATTGAGCTAAAAAAATATAGATATATTATTTATTTTATTTTCTTTTGATCAAAGCTGACTAAGGTTAATGCAGACCACTGAACTTTGATAAAAACAAAAAAAAATTAGCTACATGATTTACAGAATCTCTTTAGGGTTGTTTTACAAATCTTGGTTGAAATTATTGAGTTTTTGAATTATGTATTTTGTCTTTGTTTTGTGCATAATCGTTCTTATTCTAATCAGAATAATTCAATATAATTTTATTCTCTCATAATTTATCTCTCTTGCGTTTAAGCCAATCATGCATGTAATACATTTTTTTAAATGAATTGAGTAGCTTGTAATAAATGACTGAGATATTCCCATTCATAAATAGAAATTAATTTATTACAAAATTGTTTCATTTGTTTGTATATTACATATATTTGAATTATTATTTAATTCAATTCCCAACTCTGGGTCAATAACAAAATTCAATCTTAATCAGTTTCATAGTTATTTATAAATAAAGAAAATTATTCAAACCAATTATTTAAATAATATGTAAACTTCAAAAATTTTTCATTCATCGATTTTATATATATAACATCCAATTAAATAGAACGTGGATATATGGAAAAGCACCGCCCGCCGACACGCGGAGTTAATCTATTGTATACACTACAATATATTCATATCTTATAACTCAACAGTGTAAAGAAGAAAATCTTACTGAATTAAACCGTTGTAGGCGAAAATTCTTTGAATGATGTTAATTACGCTAGAGAGAAGTTAGTTGCCTTTGTATTAAAAAATAAATTAAGAGTTCATAAAGATAATTTTTTACTTAATTAATGTTATCATGATTTGATTGAACGATCCAGATATCGAGCTTCAATTTTTTTTCCTTCCACAAAGAAGTCCATAAATTACATTTTTATTTAAACCGACTAGTTACAATTAGTTCTGGAGATAATTTATTTAGTAATGCTTGAAAAACATTTATTTTGGTAATTGCTTGAAATCATCGGAGCATTCGATATTTCGTGGACCTTTTGCTCCCGAAATCAAGTTAATCTATTTTATCCGTTTCTAAAATCTATCTGCTAACCATTAATACCTTAATATAAAAAATCATCATATCTTGAACATTATAAATTATAGTTTAGTAAGATTTCAACCTTTGATGAAAAAACATGAGCACATTATTCTGGGCGAAACATACATCAGTTTCAGTAAATATGAAATTACAGTATATTGTAAATGGATGAATAAATGAATTTCAAAATGTGAAAATAATGAATCTGTCAGCAAGTTTGTACTAATCTGAGCTCTTGGGATGTTAGTAGTTACGATTTTCCTGACCAATTCCTAGTACAGTAAGTGAGCGCAAGCAAGCGTGACAAAAAAGTCTTCCGAGCTCCTACGTTGGTCTACGATTGATTTATTGTTATTCGCTAATTAAAAGTAATTAACGGCTTAGGTGGCTACAGTAAGCATTTGAACCTTTTGATAAAGTATATAAAATGTATGCCATATGGGCAATTTGATTCAGAAATATTTTTTTACTCTGTCTAAAGATACCACGATCAATTTTTTATCATTTTAAAACGCTAGCGGATTTTCATAAATGTTTCATAGGACATACTGGCGTTATTATTTAAAAAAATTTTTGAAATTTAGCCAAACACTATTTTTTAAAGTTAACTTAGAGAAAAATTATATAGTTATTTACAGACTTCAACCATTAAATTATTAAACTATAGAATTTAAGTGAGTTATCAAAGGTGTTTCATACACTGAGGGTGTTACATTGTTTGTTAAAAGCAAAGTGATATTTAAGATTATCATAATTTGAGATCGCAGATTTTTTTCAGTGTAGTATATTCGAAGAATAAACAAGGGATCTTTTCATTCAAAGCCGAAGAAATGATTTCATTAATCATAAAAAAATTTTGTTAATAAATACAAGGACATCAATCTGCAATTTATTCAAAATTTACCTTAAATATTCACATAAGAAAGAATATGATCAGTTCATTTGCTAAAACACTACAATCGTAGATGCTAATAAGTTATATGTAAAAAAAATATGAAAGTATAGTATGTTAATTTTCATTAGAAACATTAAATTATTTTGATTTACGGATAGTGACAGCAATGTAATCAAGTTGAATACTGATATTATAAATCTAAAGTAGCTTGTTTTAATTTAATTAATTGGCACTTGTTATGTCCATACATGAGTTGAATTAATCAAAATAAGCATTATAAATTTTTTAATAAAAACAAAAATGGTTGCCAAAACATAGTGTATTTTCAAATTTCAAACATCATCAGCATTTATTAATATTCACCAGAGTTATTTTTATATTGCAAAAAAATAAAAGCAGTATTGAGACAACTGGAATTCTAGTGTATTTTATAATACGTTCATATATTCTGACTAGGGGGAACGTGGCTAATAATCATCAACCGAAAGATATCGAAACCAGTGGTTCCTGTCCTATTATGTTCATTGAATCTCGTACAGTTCTAAGTTATTCATGTTTAAATATGTTTTCCATGAATTGAACCAATCTTAGAGATCCCTGAATTCATTCAACAAACCCTAAGGGTTAGATCATGCCTCTGTTTGGAAAAAATGATCTAGGCGAAGCTACAAGGATAAATCTTAATGCGCTTCTACGGATATTACAGAATTGGCAATGAATAATTTTAAACTTGAGTTATATCTTAAGTCCAAAAGTTCAGATCAATTAAAAAGAATTTATGGATAGATTTACATATATGTTTTCCACAAGACCAAATAAAACCATCCAATGTCTGGCCAAAAGATAACTAAGCATTTTAAAGATAAAACAATGACGCCATCATTTCTGTATAACTTTAATGTTCTTAATATTTACAGAATATGCGTGACTGTATGTAATTATTAGTTTAATCTATATCTTGACGCTGTTGTTTCGAAATAGAATAAAAAAATGGAAAATCCACTATTTTTTGGGATAAAAAATAAAATTGATAAGTTCGTGAATCAGGTTAAGAAAAATACGACGACAAGGTACTTCAGTAACATGAGGTTTGCTTACCACCCAAAATTTTTTAGATCAGTGGTGAAAAATTATTTAATATATTTAATAAAAATTGGCTTCCGTTTATTCTGAATGATCTAAAAGAAAATATGACGCATAAATTTTGCAAAAAAAATAATTCATCAAAGTTTAATAATAATAAGCAAAACCGTAAGTCAATGCTTAGGTTTCATTTCAAATATTTTACTGTTGCAAAATAAGCATCCGTTGCAATCCCACAGTGATTTTTTCTGTCCCTAGTCATTCGAATATATCCCTTTTCTCCCCAATTTATTCCCCAACTAATAAGAAGTAATGAATTGATTGGTTCTATTACCTGTTTTTCACAATATAATGGGGAGTGGGCCAACTCTCATCACCAACTAAAATAACTCCATGGTTCAATTCGGTGGAAGAACAGTCAGTATTGCTGTACAACCCTCCGGTATAATGTCTAAAATCAGGGTTTGAAGCATCAATAGCCACAGATATTGGACCATGATTGATCAAAGCATGCTGTAAAGCTGATTCATCCCCACTCGGTATGGAATATATCTTATCTACGTATATATCGGGTCTTAAAACATTTGCAAAACAAGACCCCTTATAAATGAATAATGAAACAAAACTCTGTTACTTCATTTCCATTATATCTGTACTCTTTTTCCTTCACAATCCCACGATCCCCCACATATTCAAAGGCACCTATAATTGAACCCCCGTCACATCCCTGATTACCATATCTTCCTGAACAATCCAGTAACTCTTGTTCACTGAAAGTGGTAAGGTTCCGGCCATTGATTAAATTTTGGGATTCAATACATCCTATCTGTAACCGAATATCATGAAAAGAAAAAGCATACGGCACTAAAAGCCCAACATGACCCACAGTCACCTTGATCTTTAACTGGGGTTACTTTATTTAATTTTCGATAATCGATGTCCTTTTTTTCATACGAACCCGATAAAACCTTGTATCCAATAGAAGTGTTCGAAGGTTTTGGTCTAGAGAGTGACAAAAGGCTTCTAAATTCTTCATCAGTCTGTAGAAATTAAATAAATTTTCAAAGTGAACAAACCATATGTGAGAACCTAGTTACGCCTAATGTGTAGCTCAACCCTTGTTTGTTCCTTTCATTAATATATTCAAGGTTTGAAACAAAGATTTGTAATCTCTTCATGTATTCTTCCTTCTCAAACCATAGGCCGAATTTAGCCAAGAACTGATTCCATTTTTTAGTATGATCATGATTCACTTTCACCACTGTTTTCTCTGATGAGGGAAAGAAAAACCATGGAAATATCGTTGAAAATAATATCAAGATCTTCATAGGCAAACTGCTGCTCCAAGTTGATACCAACGCAGGTTCAACGAGTTAATTATAAATGATTAAATAGAATGTATAATTACGCAACTAATAGGCATTCATTTAATTTATCGAAAGCATTTAACGTCAATCTGTCTCTGTTTTAAATAACATTAACACAAATAAAGGTGTTAACTGTTGATATATAATTTGGTATAAGTGGCTACTTGTTGTGTTGAATAGCACTTAATAATTAATGTACACCTCGTGAAATATTTTATTAAACTAATCTAATTCCTGCTTCATCTGTGCTATAGACTTATCAAAATTTATTCTAAGCTTGACTAAAGCTTACACCAATAAATTCAGAATAACAAAATGACATTAATGCAAGTAATAAATTTTGTTAAACAGTATTAAGGGCAATTAGCCTGGTGCTGTATATGCAAGAAATAAATTAAATTTATAAGAGATGAATGATAAAATTATATCGTTATTATTTTGAAATATAGATACTTAGATACGCACAGTACTACTATAAATTCGTCTCATTTTTCGTATCTCCTATCCGCTTGCTGAATATTACATTCCATAAAAATCCATTCTTCCATGTTCCAGTGAAAATTTTAAGATCGAAAGGGATGATGGGCACTTGACATTTTCCTATTTGTTTTTTAATTCGGGAAAAATTGATGATAATTTTTTATGGTTTATTTTATATTCGCAAAGGTGGAAAATTATCTATTCGTTTCTTTTGTGGCAGGAGAAGCTATATGACACATCCTGGAAAAACAACATACGTTTTTTTGCGTTTACGACCATTAATACGGGATGAAATATTTCATACACACTTTTAACATTCGGTTAAAAATATTATGAGTTATATCTTGAAATCAATAATAATTTCCTTTCTAATCATCAAAAAACTAAGAATAATGCTCTAATCATAAAATAGAATTAAATAATAAATTTTTTCAAATTAATATAAAGCCACGTTTAAACCCTTTTATTTGACAATTGAAGTTAAGTTTCCAATTAGCTGATCAGAAAAATCTTATAGCAGATGTATGATCAGAACTGGCAAGCTCCTTCTCATACTCAACATTTTCTTGAAACTTTTCAATTTTGAGATAAATGGTAATAATCAGAGCTAAGGCAAACCTTACATAAAAATTAAAAATAAATAAAAGTTCCATATCAAATTTTGTATAATCAAAAAGCCTGATATAACCATTTACTTGATGTGAAGAATAGTAGAAAATATTACATCAAACGGTTTCGACCAGCAACTGGAGATAAATGGTCTGAAATACTCAGTTAGCAGAAATTCAGTAGGTTTAATGAATTTTAAGATTTCACGCTAGGAACATAACAGAAAATTTTTTTTCACTCATATTATTCGCTTTACATTCGAAATCTAAAATTAATGTCGCTATTAGTAACTAGAATAAGAAATGCCATCATGCTTAAACTGAGATCTTCTCGGACACCGCAAGCGGCCGGAAAACCCACCGCGATGCGGTCTTTTATGTTTAA
The DNA here is from genome assembly GCA_001455285.1 of Sphaeromyxa zaharoni. Classification (NCBI taxonomy): domain Eukaryota; kingdom Metazoa; phylum Cnidaria; class Myxozoa; order Bivalvulida; family Sphaeromyxidae; genus Sphaeromyxa; species Sphaeromyxa zaharoni. The sequence goes on from LDMZ01011787.1 coordinate 24,985, forward strand.
GTTACTGCTCCTGTAAGTCGTATAACAACCATGAGTGGGCCGTAGTTTTTCCAGTGTGATGCTTCTCCCTTTTTTAATATTTAGGCCATGTTTCTGTTCTATAGTACGTTCTCTTACTGGTTAACAAAAATAATTGGCAAACAAATTATTATGGATTCCATTGTTCAGGTAAAATTTTTGGAAAAAGTTAAAAGAAAGTAAGCGAAGGTGAATCAGTACCTAATACGGCATAGTAATATTTAACAAAATTTAATTTTCATTGATGGATCTGTCTTTGTGCTGATTTGATATTTTTTCAAAACAAGTATGAAATTTAAAATTAAAGTATAATCTGTTTTGTTGTTATTACCTATATGAAGACCAGAGGCTGGGAAAAATTCTAAATCTAGTCTTATTAAAAATAAAAATTTTTTTACTAGTGATATTCTATATCTTTTCTTAAATTGTATGGTTTTATTACTTGTTCTAATAAAGTTTTATTATACACATATCTAAATATTTATATATTTAAAGTAGATTTGAATAAACCCGAACTTTAATCTAATATATATTCCGCAACATATGATATATAGTACTTCTTTATAGCACGTTAAACATAGTTGCTTAATGAAAAGCCTGATCTGTTATAGGAAGGGATTCCTTAAAGGTCGGACACCCGCTTTCGATGTTATTTGTATGATTACTGTCAGCGGCAGTAACTTTTACGAAATATTTTATAGTTTTTGGGGAAATAGTACAAAAAACAGGTTATCCATACCATCTACACTTTCTCTAAGTACCAGATTCCCCTACCACGCTTATCTAGCATGATATTAACATCAAATTATATTAAAATTTAATTTTTGTTTCCAGAACGTAAATTCATCGCCTTAAGCAATCCTGATTGGCCTTGCGATTGGGCCAGAGTCCATATTAAGTACCCAACTGCAATTACATATAAAATAGACTGTCATAATGACAATATCTGGCCTATCGCAATTCCAATTAGCATCCGATTCTGATCCAGAATTCAATATCATCGTAGTAGTATTGACACAAGATCTTAGTAACCAATAGTGGCGAAAAAGAAGGATTACGATTAATTGATAATTTAAATTATTTGAAACACGATCATGGAAAATAATATATTATCAAAGAAAAAAATCAATCAAAAATAATAAGTTTTAGAAGAGATAAATATGTGACGTCATCTTACCAATGCCACCTATTAAACACAAAAAAATGAAATTAAGCCCCAAAGTAATCCGTTGTCTAATACCGTTACATCTTCTCCAATTGTTTTTACAAGCCTACATTTTCTAACATTCCAGCGAAGCTTTCACTATTTCCGTTTTAGTATAAGATAAACTTCCAAAACAGCTCCCTAAGAAAAATACTCATCATCAAAAAATTTAATTCAATATAATTAGGAATAAAAAAATGACCCATATTTTAAGTGAATGTCAGTTGGAATCTACTAAAAAATATTACATATAAGACTAAAAATATTTTTGAAAGGAATTCATCTAGGATCCGTCCGTGTTTAATTGTTCAGGTTCCTTGAGAATTATTCCCGCAAAAATGAAAATACAGAACTAAATACTAAAACAAAAAACATATTTATATTTTGTTAGATGTATTATCACAAGGTTTTACAAGTCTGAATTGAGATTATATATGGAAATAGCTCCAAAACATATATTATAGAGTAAATATTCAAGAACTAAAAATAAATTCAATACAATACAACTTTTATTTACACGACCAAAGTTTTTTCAAACGAGAAAACCGATTACATCCCTGGAAGTCTACTGCATCAAAACGTTCAAAGATCTTTGTAACCAAGAATAAATCAGTAAAAGGTCCCTCCCGGTGCTGTAAATAAAATACTTGCTTGATATTTTAGGTATTCGTGAGAAATCAGCGGTTGAGAGTGAAACTTCACAGCATAACTTAATTGATAAAACTACGTGAGGTACCCACGCGGTCTCTTGGTAGACCGTAAAGAGAAACTTAGAGGGAGTCCCGGATTATTCCGTTTTTTTGCTGCTCCTTCCCAATGTAACTGTTCATCAAGCTAAAGTTCAATATAGAAACAACAGCTACCTACAGCTAATATTATAAAAATCTATTTTTCGTAATCTTTCGGACCTCTTATCACGCCATGTGATGGCTCAGATCCATTCGTGGTGTCCTCGGCACTACACTACGATTTGTCACACGTCCACGACATTTTAAATCTTCATCCATAGAATGGATGGTTATAAAATTTGAATGGAATTGGTTGATGCCAATTATTAGTACGGAAGGCGATATGCCTCTAATTATGAATCCTTAACATTAACTGCTGAGATAGCTTTGGTTACAAACTTAACACATGAAATTTGTTTCTCCATCGGTTTTCCAATTATGCGATGCATAGAGATAAGGATCATAATAAGGCTTTAAATTTTTAACATTCACTATCGCATTCATTATAATTTGTAACGAGTTCCTATATATGAAATATATAAATAAAATGTGGAAATTATCTAAAATTAGCATACAAAAAAACTAATTCTAATTGATGTAACTAATCCACAAAGCCAGAACATAAACAATTATTAAATAATATAATAACTATAATGAGTGAAAGACCATTACATCAATGAAGGAATAATTTCAACAGTCGTTCGGATTAGATCGTTTGAAAAAGTATTTCGGCAGAATGCCTTTTCTTGTTGCTTTAGATACCTCTTTTTCAATGCGGTTTCCACTGAAAGGTCCTCAAAAAGAGCGTAGCGAAACAACAACTCAAATGTATGGATGTACCCGTCTCTCTTATTGCACTGATTTCTTGATTAAGTTAATATCAAATTATCATTCCTTGAGCAAATTTGATTCTATTCAGTTGGTGACGTTCAATAATGACGTTTCAATTCCGTTAGCATCTACCAAGGATGTTTCAAAAATTGCTCAATGTCTTAAAAACATTTTGGTAGCTTCTGGTTCCACGTGTTTCCTACCGTTAATGACCTACCTACACAATTTCATTAATAATAATCGAGAGGTCAATTCTGTTTCATATATCTTCATAATCACTGATCATTCTGTTATTGAGGATGATATTAATATGCTTCGATTCAATGACGAGGACGCTTTAATTAAAATTTGTTCTATCGAATCGCCGTTATCAAATTTATTAAGACAAAAAAAGACTGAGTACTATAAAGGGGTTGAAGTTACTTATTTTCCCACTGGTGAATGTCCAGGAGATTCGTATATTGATGATATATGCCGTACTTTCTGTCAGAATTTCAAAGTTAATGTATCCTGTGGGAAATATGAGAGTTCTGAGTGGGTAATATATCCAGTTCCAATCGTAGCTACAGGTATAACACCCCGGTTTTAAGCGTTACCTTAACCTAGATGACTGGCCCTTGACGTCTAGTGGGTCGCATGAAGTGGCCATCATGGGGTTCATACACAGTAGTGACGTAATGAAGTTGCCTGTTCGTTCCAGACATATCATCACTTGTAAGGCTAACTCAGAGGAGAAGCTAATGTCTCCCGATCTGAACGTACTGCTTCACACCTCAATAAGATGTGAGAATATGGTTGCTCTTTGTAAGATGGGATGCGATAGATACGGCATGATTTCCTTCATAGGGGAAGGTCGTAAGAAGTCCACTCTTTTACTTTCGCTATTTCTTGATAATATTGAATACCATAATTTGGGAAGATTTGATCATCTTGGCCCAGAGTCTTACCTACATGATTCACAAGAGTCCAATTTAGATAAAAGTGAGAATTTGTCTCCTACACCAAGAATAGAAAGTTATCATACATTGGACGATACTTACACGATGAAAGTGTCCTGGTTGAAAGTTTATAGCTATATAAGTCCAGAATTTTCCTTTTTTAGGAAACTTCTCAAAAATTGATTGACGGTATTGAAGATTCTCCAATCACGAATGAATTTTATGAAGTATCTCTATAATATTTATATTCTATTTTAAAGAAACTGGAAAAAGTAAAACTAATTTCTATTGCTTATGGATTTAACTATGTTTTAGATGATTTCTATTCGAAGTTGGAGACCATACTTGCCTCCACAAAAAGTATTGACAAGAAAAACGAAATTAAATCAATTCTTATGTCTTTACAGAACTAATACCTTTCATCATGTTCAAAGCTGTACAGAAGATTTGTTTTGCTTTTCCTAGTGTGCTTTGTATTATGTTTTTTTCAATCAATACAGTAATTTTACATCTTTCAAAAATGCAATATAATTCTTATATATTGATGTGACGTATCGACATATTAAAAAATATTTTGATTATTTTATCATTTAAATCTTTTGACAAATCATTTGTTGTACAAGCGAAATATTTGATAACACCAAATACTGTTTCTAAGGTTGGCATTGAAGATTGTAGACTGATTTAAACAAAAAATAGTATATATTTCCATAAAAAAGAGTTTTAGGATTAAATGGTTTCCACTTTAGATTAAATTTGTTCAAGTAGTAATGCAAGAAATTTTTAATAGATTTATCTAGGGCAAAACCGATAAATTACATGCGTGTACATATGTACTGAATTTTAATATTTTATTCGTTTAACTGACCATTACAATAATGCTCCGCAGACCAATTTTGTTTTAATTGATACTAATAATTGCCTTTAAATTTTAACACAAGCAATTTTTTTCTTCGCTATGGAGGAAAAAACCTTTTCCTGCTCCTTATGTCTTTGGAAGCGGTTCAGTAAGATTGGACTTACCTCCAGCCCGTTTTCGCGTAAGGTTAGGCGCCAGTCATAGCCTCCCAGGGTGTTTGACAGGCAGTGTGGGGATTTCACCCACT
>LDMZ01011827.1:0-10919 GCA_001455285.1 Sphaeromyxa zaharoni
CGGTGAGTCTATTACGCCATATGTGAGTCGTCTAACCGACATCCTGAAGAGGACTGATCTATCTCTGTCAGAGAAACAAAGGAAGATCATGATAACGCAAAAGGCACTCTCTTCCGATTCAAAATCTACATCAATTCACCTAAAAACCCTTGTTGATAAGTCCTTTGACACTCTGGTGAAAGTCGCAGAGGTTTTACGGGAGGCAGAATTACAGTAAAAGGATAGTACTGTTAGTGCACTTAACTTGGGGTCAAATTCTGACCTGGAACAACGGCTTACTAGGATAGAATATTTGCTAAGGATTACGAATCTGCATGGAGAGAATCCTAGAAACAAAAAAAAACAGAGGTACTGAACGAAAGTGCTTTATATGTGGGAAGCTTGGACATATTGCTAGAAATTGTTGATCCCGCCAGTAAAAAACTGGGACAGGCGATGTTAAGGGACAGGTTGCTCACATTCATGAAGAAACGACAGATCCTCTAACATTACCAGTAGTGAATGAATGCGGGGAAACATATTCAGGGATGGTTGACACAGGATCATCAAGGTCATTAGTATCAAAAAAAGTAGCCAGTAACTTTAGAATTGTTCCTAACAACGACTATATTCGGCTTAACTTTGCAAATGGTTCACCAGTTAAAATTATTGGAAAAGTTTCGATGAAAATTTTGCTGCCAAAAGGTCAGGCAGAGTGGGAGTTCTCTGTTGCAGAGAACTTGTGTATTTTAAGCTATCATCGGGCGCGATTTCATATTTCGGCATGCTGAAAATTTATCTCCTTATACCAAATTACAACGGAGAAAGAGAATGAATGATATATGCTGTAATATAGCTGGCGAGATAAACAATTTCGGATTAAAAGAACTGCTTGGACAGAATAAAGAGGGCTTTTCCCAGTCAGAATGGGATATTGGGAACACAAAAGTAGTTGAACATCAGATTGACACGGGAAAGAGTTGTTCCGTAGCTTCAAGATGTTATCCAGTACCTTTTGCTCTGGTAGATATTGCAAAAGATTACATCGACGAAATGTTGGAATATGGAATCATACGTAAAAGTACTAGTCCATGAATGTCTATAGTGAGTCTATTATTGAAGAAGGATGGAAAAAGAAGATTATTCTTAGATTTTAGAAGACTTAACAGTGTAGCTAAAAGAGATGAATACCCTTTACCCCGAATGGAAGATATCTTTGATAAATTGGCTGGTTCAAATTATTTTTCTACATTGGACCTTAAATATGCATACTGGCAGGTACATATCCGAGAGGAGGACAATGAAAAAACTGCTTTCAGTATTGGATCGGGCAGGGGATATTCGAGTTAAACGTTATATTCTTTAGCATTTAAAATGCTCCTGCTACATGCCAGAGACTTATGGATTCTGTAATTGAAGGGGAACATAGTGCTTTATGTTATATCGATGATATTATAGTTTTTCTAAAAGATGAAAAAAGCCATTTGGAAAATCTTAATATTGTTCTCACTCGATTAATAAAAGCTGGACTTAAGTTAAAGATGGAGAAATGCACTTTTTTACGGCAGCAGATATAATTTTCAGGACATATAGTTGGGAAAAATGGGATTACAGCAGATCCGGAAAAAGTTGAAGCCATTAAGAACTGGTCAAAGCCAGCTACAGTGAAGGACATTCAACGTTTTCTCTGGTTTTGTGGTTATTACAGGAGATTTATCAAGAATTCCGCAGAAGTAACCTTCCCGTTAACAGAATTAACCAAATCAAATGCAACATTCAACTGGAGTAGGGAACAAGAAAACTCTTTCGTAACATTTAAAGATCTTATGATAAACATACCAGTTCTTCCAATACCAGGTATTCGATACTCTATGACAGTTAAAGTCGATGCCTCTAATCAAGGACTGGGCGCTGTATTAATTCAAAAATTCAATTATCAGGCATATACAGTTATATTAGCTAGTAGGAAGGCAAAACCATCAGAAGCATCGAACTCGGCGACGGACAGAGATACTGGCAATTATTTTTGCTCTGAAAAAATTCAGAAAGTATTTATTAGGAAGAAGGTTTATAATACAAACAGATCATAACCCCTTGACACATCTTAGCTCCTTTAAAGATATCCATAATCTGAGATCCCGTTGGCTAGTCCAATTATCAGAATATGACTTTAAAATCGAATATTTGAGAGGAAGGCACAATACTGTAGCTGACGCTCTGTCCAGATAGGTTGGAGCTATGAAATTATAAAGCACAAATGGGGTTTGAAATCGATAGGATGAAGACCCGGCTATTCGATTAATAAAGACGTTTATCAGGAAAGGAATAAATGAAGAAGTAAATGGAGATTTATACTTCAAGGCGTTGTGGAAGAGAAGATCTAGCTTAAAATTATCACCTACAAGTGAACTTTTATGCATTAGGAAAGGGATACAAAAGTTAGTTCCATCCCAAGCAATGTTCCACAAAATAATTAAGGAATATCACGAAAAAGATTCAGGTCATGGAGGAACAGATAAGAAAACAGAGAATATATGTAGAATACTTTATTGACCAGGAGTAAAAACAGATGTGAGATTTTTTCCATTATCGTTTTTATAGCGGTGTGTTATTACACTATCTTTAATCGCAGTATGTAAAATTTAAATTTGATACTACAATATTAGAATAGATCTGCATTATATAGATCACTTTTTTGATTTTATTAATCAAGCCAAGTCGAAAGGAACTAACAAAATGTTTGTGGCTCAAACTGTTAATTTTGAATAAATCAAAATTTTTGAAATAATTTAAATTATACTTTTAATTAATCAGCCATCCCTTTCATCGTTATACATTATGAGGCAAGATTAATGGTATATTTAAAATAGTTTTCTGTTTCTACAAACATATAAACCAGTTCATTTGTTAGAATAAATAACATTGTGTAATATATTATCTTGATATTACCAGGTCAAGGTTTCCATTTCAAAATTCGTTACATTGAAAAAAATTTGAAACTAAAGATAATGTTTTGCAAATTTCTAAAGTGTAATATATGTATATAACGAATTAGTACAGGATTTAACGTAGACATACTTAGGTAATATTCAAGGGTGACTGTTTGGATATCACAAAAGACTTGTCAAATTATCATAAATAATTGACTAATACAAATTTACAGTGTATTTAGAAATCAACTAAGCAGTTAAATCCACAAATAAATGGTGTCATTGCTTATGTATACAAAATAATTTTTTTCAGCCAGCAAGGTTTTTTTTATTAATATTATCATACGCAAATTAAGTACGAATGATATTCAATTATTATCCGACGGAGAGACCACGCCTAGCGGTTTTTTATTTTGAGTTGTAATTATGAATGTCTCATTTTTAAATGATTTGGAGTCGCCGATGCATTGGCTTTCCGTCGAGGCGATGACTATCGACCGATCAGGTGCCTTTATGTGCGTCGGATGCAGGGCAAACCTGTTGGCTCAATTCACAATATATTTTGTGCTTTTTAGTCAAAAATATAAAAAAAATTTAATACAATAATAAAAGATTATTAACTGATTCTTTTGGTTATTTAGCGAAATATAGCTAATTTAGAGGGCGGAGAGAAAAATTTGTAAAGAAATAGTATCATAATATTCCCAGCTTTAATGTATAAAAATTTTTATGTGATTGTGGAATCCCGCCAATGGATGGCCAGTTTTCACATAGGACGAAAAAACTGACTAATCTTTCGGATATTTTGCTTTATGAGACATTTCAATAAGTCATATATATATACGTAACATATGTAAGTTATACTCTTCATGTTCGTACACACCCAGACTCTCTCCGCTGCCGCCCCCTTTTTCATTATGTGGGCGTTGGCACCACAGTGATATTTAAAATTTGTTCCCTGGAATTGTCTTATTGAAAGAACGGAGTTCTATAATCAAACATAGAAATAAGCATTAATTGATAATAAATATAAGAAAATATAAATTAGATTATCATATTAGTTCAAATATGTATTGATCATAGTCCTTTTCAAATTTGGCTTAATAAATCTTTTTTTAAAAAATTTTATATGCGTTTAAAATAATTTATACGGAGGATCGTAGTAATTATTGCAGTCGTTTATATTCGTACAAGTTTCTTTAATCTGATACGTTCGTGGTGGTAGCGGGAGGTGTCCTTAAACTTTATACAAACGGTAATAAAATTCTTAAATGGGTATTCAGACATTTGTTTTATGAAATTTGATCTTGAATGAAAAAGATTGAACGTTGTAACATGAAAAAAGAAAAATGTCTTACCGGCCTTTTTAGATGGTGAGACTCTGGGTACATGCCTGTCTTTTACTATGGAATATTTTGAGTCTTATGAAAAAACTGTTCATGCATTAAGGAGGAAATTTCTGAAAAATGAACTGGTGATACAAAAAAACTTTTTATGGGATAGGCGATGCATTTGATTAATTTTCTTTTTGGATTAAGAACCTTGTTGATAAAGTATATGAAAATTCCCGTGCAGAAATAGAAGGATCCTATGGTTATTAAAGTTTCTGTCAAAAATTCATCCTGGATTGTCATGTCAACTCTTTTTGGACCCCTCGGTTACAAATATCTAAGATGCGGCTGAAAAATGCGACCTTATTTTCTAGATTAATAAAATATTTAAACTTTCTCCAATACATAATATGGTTAATTCTTCTAGCGATGACAAATTGGAAATGTTTATTTCTTCTTTGAATGAAGTCTGAATCGAAGTTAATAGTGAAAAAATAACTATTTCAACACATGTTTTCGGGAAGAGAAAAAAAGAGAATTTGTTACTTTTATGATAAACCAGACCACATATAAGGGAATTTTTTAGAAGGAACGAATAACGCTACGGTACCCACGAGGGGTATCGACCCGTCAGCACGTGGCTGACGAAGATCGAGCGGGTTTTGTTTCCCACCCGACTGCCCCTTCTGGCTCGCGGACATCGTGGGGTAGCCCCTCTAGCGGGGGTTTTACGGTCCTTCCATCAGAAGACATTTAAATTTTCAGTGAAAAAGATAAATTTAAAAAAGTTACAAACTACCACGCTCTAAAGTTTGTATTCTTTTCGGCCTTCTTCGTATAAAGGAGTCGACCTTAATAGTCATGTGTGCGTATGACCAAAACGCATATTGTAATGAAGTAAAACATTTTATTTCTGCATCTTTACAGTGTAGCCTAGTTTAGGAAAAAGGTTAATGCAGAATTACAAGGAATAACTGTCACCGGGATATTAGATATTGACTCAAATGTATCCCTACTTTATTATAATATAATAAAAACCTACTTCCACTCATGGATATGATTGGGTGTGTAAAATTTTTTACATTTTATATTAAATTAGAAATGAGTTATAGTAAGTTTCTGTAAAAAACCTATCAAAAAATGTTATATTTGAAGCAGATTTTTTCCAAAAATTAGAATTTAGGATATGAAAAAACAAGACAAAATATCCTACTTTCATGAGATTCCTTCGAAAAGGTAGTCTTGTTCTAACGGTTAAAACAGAAGAATATAGTTTTTCCTAACTGGTACTGCAATTCTTCAAATTGAAAAAATATTTTAAGATGTTCTGGGAAGATCAGGAACGGTATCATGTAAGATTAAACAGATTGACAAAAAAGTTGTAAAAATAGCACAAATGTAAGTCCTTTTGCAATTCAGAGAAAAATTTGTAATTAAAATTTTGGACCAGTTGGAGGCAGAATTATTTAGTCCAGTGTAAGTCGTTTCTGTCTCCTAATGTTTTGATTACAAGAAAGATGGCACAATATGAAAATGCTTTGACTATAGAGAATTAAAAAATATAACTCAAAAGTCTGGATATCTCCTTCCTCTAACGTTAGATGTTAACAATGGGCAAAGAGAAGCAAATATTGTTTGTATAATTGAACTGGAAAGCAGTTGCTGGTAAGTTCCTCTCGAAAAGTAAGATACCGAAAAATTCAGCGTTCATTCTAAGGCATGAATATAGTCTCTATGAATTTACATCAATGTCTTTTGGATACACTGGAGCCTGAGAAACGCTTTAGTGTTTATTAAACAAAATTTTTATAGGTTTAAATAGTGTTCATATTTATCAAGATGATTTTATTGCATTTTTCAAGTCAATTGAAGATTGTGAAAAGGGCTTGGCAGAAGTTTTTAATTATATTAAACCAGCTTATTTAACGATTAATCGATCGAAAATGGTTTTAGGCCTTGAAGACCCTAGGTATCTGGATTGGGTATTTAATAAGGACGCAATGTTCCTAATTAAGCAAATATTCATGCCATTAGAGACTTACATAGGCTAAAAACTGTTAGAGGTACAGTGATTTTTGGAACTCAAGTCTCAGTACCGTAAGCACCTCACAAATTTTGTGGATATCCGTTGTTCCTTACCCGATATATCGAATTTTAATGTTTTATTTAGTCTGAATTAAATTCATGATGGAATTTTTTACAATCTGAAAGAAAAGTCATGTTCATATTCAGTTCTATCATTTTCTGGATCACTCTAAACCCTTCGGAGAATTTACCGGTGCTAGTACTGTTGATATTATAGCGGTATTAGAACAGTTTGTAGATTATTGCAGTAATATTCTAAATTAGGCTAAAAAAATAGCGATTCTTGGCTCCTTCAAACGCTTTATAAACCATTTATTAAAAAAATACCATACAAAGATCATGAACCACTTAAATAATTTCTTAATAACAAACAACGATTGCGTAGAATTTGAAGATGACTCAATCGATTAAGAAATTCAGTCGTGGTGAATGTTATGAAAGGATAGAAAAATGATGCGGTTGATGCACTTTCACGATTATAATTGCTCAAGGAAACAGAACCCAGAATAATGAGTAATGATATTTTATAAGCACATACAGCAGATAAGGTTATTAATATTGTTATTTTTCGTTTAAAAAATTTTAATTGGAATAAAGAATTGTGTGAAAACGGGATTAAAATAAGATTTTCCTGATTAAATTCCATTTTGTATTAATTAAAGGTCTAGTTCATCGTTCTTATATAATCACTTTCGATTCTGATTGAGTAAATGTTCGAGTAATTGTACATTAACTTTGACAAATTCTAATTAAATTCTGGCATGTTTGAAATATATCTTGTCATTTTAGCTATGAAAAAATTTTAAAAATTGCAAAAACATTGTCAATGGTCCGGAATTTGTTCGCATACTCTGAAATATCGAAGCGATTCTAACAAATTTACATTGCCAGATCATAAAGTAAATAAAAACACTTTAGTATCGAAGTACAGTGAAAAACCTAGGGATACCGTAGTTATTGACGGTGTTTATTTTCCTCAATACAGTCAGAAATAGTAATTCAAGATTTTTTTGAATTGGCTCGAAGATCTTTGCAAGATTCGGATTACCCAAAAAATCTACTTTGATCAGGGCAGGAATTTTGAATCTGATATTTCCCGTGTAATGTGCCAAATTTTAGGAATGGGAAAAGGTAGGCCATCTATAAATCCCTTCTCAAGTGAATGGTATGCTTGCGAGAATACCTAACGATCATTAATGTATTATGGAAAACTTTGGATGATAAAAGCAGGTTAGAAAAATCAGTTTAAAAGATTTTAAATGCTTATAATTCGATGAAACACTCAACGATAGGAATTGCCAAATTTTAAACCATGTTTTGAAGAGAAAACCTCTGGTTTAGTGTTTATTCTTGGAGAAACGTTAGAAAGCCATTTGAACCATTTTTTAGACATACAATCTAAGTTGGCTAGTCTATGTGATGACATAGATCGAATATTATGGCATTCGTTTAATAATCAAAAAAGTTATTTTGATAAATATAATGAAAAAAGTGCTCAAAATTTAGGTTAGGATAGCTTTTTTATGTCAATTCCATCTAAAAATGAAATTAGTAATAGCAGGGAATGTGCTGATAGATAGCTGATATTAGAAATAAAAATTTTATTACCGGAACGAAGAAGGAAAAGTTACACAAGTTTCATTGGATGGGTCAAAAATAAATACTAATGGAATTAAACAGAATCAAGAGAAGAACCAAATTTTAGACTAATAGGACTGAAATCTTAACGAAAGATGTGGAAGTTAGTTGCCGTTCTTTTAAAGCTAAAAAAGGCCCAAAAAATTTGATTTAGTTGTTACTCTACCGTTAATGAGGGGGAACAGATGTAGGATAGAGTAATTATAAGGGTCGCTAGCATTGGTATTGGTTCGGTTATTCTGAGACGTTCATTCCTTTTTAATCTTGATCTCATCAAAGTATTTAATATAAAATTGAATCATGTCCAAAATCAAGAAGAATATAAAAATATTCCGCATCAGTTTTTCCGAAACTTTCAAGCTATCAAACGTGGTTGATAAACTATCTCAAGAATTTAATGATATTTTCGATTGTGGATTAGGATGTTGCGAAAATATTTGATGCAAAACTAAACTGCGTTTGAGGAAGAAGCCAGTCAATCGTTAAAATGAGACCAATACCTTTCAGTTTTTTATCTAAAATACAAGAAGAAATTAATAAATTAGTACATAACGGAATAGTAACCAATATTACGACTAGCGAATGGCTCAGTCCTATTGTAGTGATCCATGAATCAAAAGAAGCTGTTAGGATTTTGGGTGTCTTAAAAAACATAAGCCCTCAGTTAGTTATCGATTCTTACTCAATTCCAAGTGTTGAGACGCTATTTAATATTTATTTATAGTTAAAAATATTATAATTGATGGATCTTAGTAACGTTAATTTCATATTAAACTGAATCAAATCAGTGCTAAATATTGAGTTATGAATACTCCATTTTAACATTATCGTTACAATAAGCTACTACATGATATGGATTGGGCTCCTATCAATTTCAACAATTTACCGAATAACCAATAAGTAGCTAACTATTTGGGTGATATACTGATGTCAGGTGACTCTATTGAAGAGCATACGGAGAATTTTAGGAATTTTTTCGATAGAATCAGAGAGTTTAACATAAAATGTTCTCCGAAGGAATGCAAATTTTTTCAACAAAGAGCGACATAACTAGGAAACGATATTTCAAAATCCTAAATATATCTTTGAATATAGCATAAAAATGATTAAAGAATTACGTGTTCCAAAAGACTTAATGAAACTCGAATGTTGCATAGGTAAGATTAATTATTATAAAAAATTTATAAAAAATGTTTGGGTTCTTTTCTCAACTTCTTAACGTGCTGGAAAGGAATGAAACATTATTTAGATGGTCAGAAAAGGAACAAAAAACTATTACTGAATTGAAGGAAGCTGTTTATTAGTTAAAACAACTTGTACACTACGATCTAGTTACCTCTGATACTTGCAATAGATGCATCTAACTACTTCATTGGACAGTATTCATTCTTTTATAAAATGCAATCAGAATATCAACTTCGTTTGCATCAAAGACCTTGAAAAAGGCAAATTAAAATAAATTCAAGTAAAGAAAGAAGAACTTCATTATCTTCGAGGCAAAGAAACTATTCCAATATGTTTACAGCAGAAGATTCACAATAGTGATGAACCAGAAACCGTTATTATCAATTGTAACCTCAAAGAGTAATCTTCCTAAATTAGCTAGCCAAAAACTGCATTGATTATCGTTGTACCTCAAGCAATTTGATTAAAATATAATATGCAAAAATACATTAAAAACAATAACGCGCACTCATTTTTTTCATCTTCCATGTGAGAGTGACGATGCTTTTTATAACGAAGATGTTATTAGTGACATCAACTACTTTGAGGAGTTAATTATTGATTATTCTATGAATTTGGTATAGTGAGGTCACACTCAATGACGAGGTCCTGAAATTAATAACAATGTACATTAACGAGTGTTAGCCAAATTTTTCAGAATTTAAACCTGAAGAGTTAAAAAATACCACTGACTTAAAGCTGGCTTGTCAGTATAAAACGAAATAGAAACCTTTCAATAAGATTCTAAGCAAATTCTAATTTCCACAAAACTTCACCCAGCAATCTTGGAGTTCTTACACGAAGGTCATTAGCGAATAGTAAAATTAAAGTATCTGGAACGTTGACAAGGTTTTTGGACAGGGTTTATAACAAATTAAACAAGCGTAACTCAGCTAAAACTAAGGTGTGGCGTGCCAAGCCGTTCGCATACATTTACACTACAGGTTTGAACTATATTATGTCACAAGTCATGGACCTTAAAATTTATCACGAGCATGTTGTTGATCCTCGTAAATATTTACAAACTTACCCTTCCCCAGGCAAAATTTGGTCTAGAGTTGCTATGGATTATGCAGGCCCATTTAAAATGTCTACTGGTTGGTGGTAGTCAGGGATGCATACAGTTAATACTCGATGCATTATTGAGTCATAACTGAATCACGTATATATCAGTTAATTTTGGTGAATTTTATAAAAATAATATAATTAACCATCTTCTCACTTCAACGTTTTATCCTATAAAATGGTAAAAAGGATCGCTTTGTTCACCCCTTCAAAACAAGCATAGACAAAATTCTCAAAGAGAAAATTATAACAAAAGCTGTTCCACAATTATTAGCACATTCAAATAAATTCCATTTGTTTATGGAGAATCACCCTACGAAATCCTTCACGGCCGGACATAAAGATGAAAAATTGATCCTGCACTATCTTTACCTTATTACATGAAGCTTGATAATAAGCTTATTGAAACAAAGGTAAATTTTAAAGAAGTGAACACAAATTGTGGAGAGAACGGACCTTGTTGGCTGAAAAAAAATATGGTTCACTTTATTGGTAACATGATGTTTTTGTTTAATTAAAACAATATGCTTAAAAGGCATAAAAATCAAATGTCTTATTATGAGATACAGAACAAAATCTATCTGAAGATAGTTCTAGGAATGTTACCTGAACATAAAACACCGAAATATATGAGTTATAATAACTTTATCTTTAACTATGCGAGATG
>LDMZ01011853.1:0-11208 GCA_001455285.1 Sphaeromyxa zaharoni
AAAAACCTGAGTTTGAGAGACTAACTCAAAATATTATTGACATGTCCGATCTTTTGAATACTGTGCTTAAATTTATGTTTTTGTATTTTGATAGAGCCCTTTTACGGTAGCTCCATCTATGCCTTTGTTTTCCTTTATTCAAATATTTACTGACTTGGGACTTCATTCGGCTATTGTCATCGCAAATGGGTATTATTTTTTAAGCTATTTTTCAATTCTTATAGTCAGGTTTTGGATATAATTTCTAAAAAAGATCTTATACAATATATTAAGCAGAACAGTAGCTATTTTGATTAGAACATACTGTAATATAGGTTTTTAGTTTAGTTGTAGAATGTTAGCGCTAGTAGCCAATTTTGTTATATATATATATATATTTTTATTTATAAATATACGAATAAATTCCAAACCTATTTTTTTATACATAAAAAATTTATTTTTTTACCTTTTCGGAATCATTGCCTGAAAATTATTTTTCGGTTAGTATTTTTTCATTTTATTTAGTACTTGTCTATTTGGATGATTATTCCAAGTATGTAAAAAATAAGGTAAATGGATTCGAGTGTTTGTTAATTGATTTCTTTGTTCTTGACAATTGATGCATTGAGCCCTGTCTCAGAGCAACCCGAAATCGAATTTTACGCGGCAAGTTTCAAAAATCTCGTGAGACCTAAAAATGAAAACTTGTTTACTCTGGTTTATTTTAAACTCAAATTTGTCATTTTTTTCTGGAGCCTTTGATGAATGTGCTTCAAAAAAGAGTTGCAACGAATGTATCAAATCAAACCCGTTCTGTGCATGGTGCACCGATGAAGTGTAACTTGGAAGGATATTTTTGATTTTGAAAAGGTACTGACCCATATTCTAACAAGATGCTTCAATACAAAAGTTTTTGATCAAAATTCTTGCTCTAATATAGAGTTTCCAACAGTTTCTTCCAAGGTTTGTGTTTGTCCTTTCATTGTTTATATTGATTGAAAAAACCTCTTGATTACAGCAAAACAAACATTAATAATATTTATTAACTAAATTTTTTGTTTATTCCTCATATTTTTTTGGTTTTGGGATAATATTTAATATTATCAAAAACTAAAATCACAACTATTCGATCTTTGTATTTTATATTATAAGCTTAAGAGTCAATTTTTTATGATTCCCATTTTAGATAAAAAAATTTTAATTTCTAAATATAAATCGGAATTAATAATTAAATAAACAATTCTAATTATATATAAAGTGCCATTTAATCAATATAATAAGCATTTAAAGATATTTCACAACAATTTTAATATTATAATACTATTTTATAGTTTTATATGTAGCTAAGCTCTTTAACTTAATTGCTGATCATAATAAAAATTAAGGTTAAAAATTATTGCGATATTTTTAATGAAATAGATCGGGTACTTGATTTCTATTGCATTACAGTTCTAACCATAATTCTATAAATTAAGACTCCTGCATGTTATTTGATCGGATGTAAAGTTATTTATAAAAACCAAAATCTACAAAATATCTTTCGACAATTTTGAAATAAGTTACAGGCATAATTTTTATATACATGGCAGAGAGAGTATTACTTATGGAATGTAAAGAATAAATATTTAAGGAATTTCGTTATGATTCATTTGCTTTTTAACATGTTCTTCACACTTACTTAAATCCTTTTCGAAAAATCAAAACTTAACAACATCGTAGAAGTATTTTGGTTTAATAAATGCTTTAAAGAGATAATTTGAATTGATAAAGTTCGTTATTTCACAAAAATAGTTTACTTAACTTTTACTTTTCTTAGTTTGTTGATCAAGAAGAACAGAATGATTTACATATGATTTTCCCATCGGAGGGGCACTTTAGCTTGCGATTGAGTTTTTTTCTTTCCGCTAAATTTAAATTAAAAGATTCTGAACTATCTTTCAACATTACAGCTAGTTTTTCTGATAAAATTCCGCTTGATCTATATATACTAATGGATTTTTCGAAGACAATGCTGGATGATTTGGAAACACTCAAAAATCTTTCATCATCAATAGGTATTATGTAGAAGAGAAATAAAATTCAGCTTAGCATCTCTAATTTTAAACAACTCAGAAAATAGGATTGGATTTGGAACCTTTGTGGATAAGCCAATCGCTCCATTTGCTGAATTTTGGTAAACTTATTTTCAAAGTATTATTCAGCAGGGAAGAAAAGTGCTGTGACCCAACCTTTGCTTATAAGCATATTTTAACTCTTTCAAATGATATTGGACAGTTAGAAGTTGTACCAATTAAACACTTCAAAATCTAATAAAGAAATCACTTAGCACTATGAGAATATCAACTAACGTTGATACTCAAGAGGGATCATTAGATGCTTTACTACAGGTAGCAGTTTGCATGGATCATGTGGCACTTGTAATTTAAATAATGAATCATCAATAGATAGGCTGGAGGAAGCTAGGCTACTCAAGAAAAGTTGTGCTACTTGCAACTGATGGTTTAGTCAAAACAGCTGGAGATGGACGAGTTCTTATGATATTACATGATAGGTATTTTTACAGATCGCGGGTATTATAAGACCACATGACGGAAGGTGTCACCTAAATTCAAGCCATGAGTATGATAATTCTACCGAATACGTTATTTTTAAATTTTTCAAATAATTTACAAAAGGATTATCCAACTCTTCATATGGTCAGTAAAGCCTTAATTAAGGAACAAATAAGTGTTATATTTGCTGCAACAGAAGATGTTTTGTACGAATTCGAAGTAAGCTATATTTTCGTAATTTTTTATGAAAATATCTATGTAATAATACTAATTCAAAGATTTTTTTATAACTCAGAGCTTTCAATACGCATATAATGAACTTATCCTCTGCTCAAATCATCTCCACCATTATCTTAACATAGTAGTAATTTCAATGCTTTATATAGAATAAAAAAATTAAAAAAGCCTTACATTCACCTGGATTTAATTGAAGATCAAAAATTAATTTATTTTTTTCCTTTACTTTCAAATATATCTTTTTAAAATAAGAATCACAAAGAAAGAAGATTAGTCTATTTAAATCTACTTCCAATCAAGAGGGACCGGTTTAAAAGTCGAAAAAACTATATTCAGCTTGTTTTTGCTTACTCCTTCTTATGCATTTATAATTTTAAGTTTTATATTGGTTCTTAAGTGACTAATGCAAAAACTCTACCGAAAACAAAGTCCGATATCATTTTTAAATAAAATCAAATTTAATATCAAATCTTATTTTTCTAGGAATATTTTATATCAGACACTTATTGGACCAATACATCGTGACAAATATTTGAAAAATTAGAAATAATGTCGCTAACTCGTCCGAAAAAAAATGAAATTTCAATTAATCTACCAATAAGCATTCACTTCCCTTCCATATACACATAACTGAAAGATATTATATACAAATCATAAAATGAAGAGCTCATAATCCAGTTTAATTATTGTATTATTAAATTTATCTAACTTAGATTTGAACTCTGTAAAACATCAATCTGAATACCATAATTCTGATTTATGCTTCCAAATTTCCATTAGAAGGTTCGCTAATTCATGTTAGTATAAGTTTTACAGATTTTTATGCCTTGAATAAACGTTGATAACCCTTATAATTTTCTAGTAATGCACTTTAAAATCTCAAAATAATTTTTTTAAATAAAAATTTTCTATAGAACTACTTACACAGAATGATATAAAAGAACTTTTTAAAGAAATATAAAATATCCTTTTTAAAATTAAATAATCAATAGAAAAGTTCCATACTAAACATTTAACTTGAATTTGATGACCACATGAAACTAATTGTACAAAAGACTCGCTATATTAATTTTTATTATTGCCCTACATATATGAAACAGGAGACCAGATCCAACACTTGTTTGATTCTGATTATGGGCTGATTTAAGTATGAACTGGGTTTGATTGTCTATTTAATAAATAGCTATTCGGATAGCCCATAATATTGTTATTCATGCCTTTTCAAAGAAAAAAACAAGGCTTATATATATATTCAAATTTCGTCATTTTAAATTGGATTATTAAGTAGTCCCGCTAATCCAAAGTATTTTTAGAATTAATTCAATTTTTTGGGATTTTGTACATATAAGAATATTCGATTATTTTGGACCTTGCTAACAGGAAAGAAAATTGTTGATAATAATGTTTTCTGATAATATAGGTTCCACCTCTATACAGAGAATGTTGGTAGCTAAATTTTCTGTGATACATTGCGTCCAGTCGTAGAATTGAATTGTGACTAATCTGAATCATCTAAGTTTATTTGCAATATAAGTTTCAATTCATTCATATGTGAATGGAAATCAATAGACATAATTAAGATACACTAATTTGATGCGAAATATAAGGATGTATTGACTGAAGCAACTATTTTCCAATTGTATTACAAATTTTCTATTAAATTACCTAATTTACACTTAAAAATTAGACTAAAGCCCATTGGTTTGGGGAGAGATGATTGATAGTTCTCATGATTATGGTTATAATATTGTAATGACGGGTTTATGTAGATTTATTGTGTAACCGAGCGAAGAAAATGGATCTCAGGGTACCAGAGTCCCGGTCCCCGAATATCCAGTGGCTCGGTGATTCCAAATTAGATATATTCTCAGACAAAAAAAGAAATGATAAACTAAATGGTTTCTACTAAATAATACATGTGTTCCGTCCGCCCGCCCGCTTCACCAGTCTATTTTTTAAGGAATACCGAAATGATTCGGTTATTCTCGGTCAGCCTATCAATATCGTATGATGATAGGCATCGTACGATGATATTTTTTATGTATTTTTAATTGACTTATTTCTCTCAAATATAAAAAATTTATTTGTTTATTGTGAAAAAATTAACAGGTCACAATATATCGGCCATTAGAGATAATGACGGAATAATAACGAAAATTTTAACATTTAAACATGCGAACTTACGCAACAACTCTGTAATAATTAGGATTTCTTATCAGTAGTTTTGTTTCGTGTTAACTTCTTTCGGTGAACTCAAAGCGATGAACCATCGGGTATTTGGTTTGGTGAGGGACGAAAAACAAAGCCCCTATATGTTTGGCGGATGCAGACTGGGTATCCACTGATGGACGCCACAGTTTATAAAATATCATTTTAAAATTGTGCATCTTTCTTACATTGTGTATGTCTTTAAAGTCTTTTAGAAAATTCACAACTCCTGGAGTGGAGTGAATTCTGCAGTTGTGAAGTTAAATGAGGATTCAAGTAACATCTACTCTTTGATTCAAAATTTGACGACGGTAGTATAAAATTATTTGTAATACAATTTTAAAGAAACTTTATTCTCAAATGGCAGTTCATATCGAAGAAAATAATCTTTTAGAAATATCTGTAAAACCATATTGCAAGTAATTTAAAATTAATCAATTTTTTAATCGAAAGAAGTGTTGTAGATAATGGTGTATGCAAGAATATTGTTCTGGGGGAGAAAGTAAATTTCGGATTGATTATAAGGCCTCTGAGATGTTCTAAAATCGAGGAAAATTCCATGTATTCTATGCTACTGTACTATTCGAATGTGCTTTTTTAGGCTGATAGTTTATGTTACTGGTTTGGGTATCGTTGAATACTCTTTTTACATTCACTGCAACTGTTCATGCATGATGATGCCTTATGATCCTGAACTAGTAAATAAGATAAATTTTGTTATTTAAGTTTCGCAAGGCTCGTAAATATTGTAATGGACACGGGGTATTTTTATGTGGAATTTGTTCATGTGATGCTGGATGGTACATAGGAACCACTTTTTATATTTAAAACTTTTGTAGGATTGGGGAGAAATGTGATTGCAACGCTTCGTTGGTAACAACTATTGAAGGTTGCATTAATCCTTCATCACTATCAAACACCATATGCTCAGGAAGGGGCATCTGTACATGTGGTAGGTGCGAGTGTATTCCTTCGGATTCTTCGTTTGCAACTTTTACTGGGAAATATTGTGAATGCAGTGATGCACTTTGTTTAAAATACGAAGGAGAGATTTGTGGAGGTATATTTCTATCTTTGGCTACTTTTACCACTAAGGACCTACCAGAGGATACTGTAACTGCAACGAGTGTCAATGCCAGTCGGAGTATCAGGGCTTAAATTGTGGGGATAGAAGGTGTTCGCATCCTGTCTGGATCAACAACTGTATAAATAATTCTTTACTTTGTGGGAACAACGGGGATTGTTCATGTGGAGACTGTGTTTGTAATGACGGGTTTGAAGGTCAATACTGTGAAAAGAGAATTGTTTGAGATTTGGCCAAATAAATAAAATATTTAGCCCAGAATTCCTCGATGTGACGATTATGCAAAATGTGTTGAATGCAAACTGTTCTTTAATGAAAGCTGCGACATCATTTGCCATGCAGAAAGTATATATTTTTTCGATGAAATAAGTTTCAGTTATAAACATTCTTAAAAGTTTACAGAATTTCCAAAAGTGTGTCATTATAAAAACCAAGAGGGTTGTTCATATTGGTTCCATATCGACTTTGATGGACCGGAATATCCTGTTACTTTGATGATAAAAAATTTTAAAAGATCATCTGGTATAGTTTACATTACCTTTTAATATTTGAAAGATTGTGACGGCTCGCTCAATGTTGTAGCAATTGCAATAAGCGTTTCAGCTGTCGTGTTTGTGGTTGGATTATCAATTCTATCCTCTATTTTCATTATAAAATCATTATACGTTTAAATTTTCTTTTTTAGTATATTTTTCAGGACCGAAAAATGGTTCAGAGATTAGAACTGGAAAAACAATCCAATGTTTGGCATCGAGTACGTCAGTTTTTTAATTATTTTAACTTATTCAGAGGGAAAATCCACTATATAAGTCTCCTATCACAAATTACAAAAATCCATTGTTCAAAAGAACGATCACTTGATGATTTTTGTATTACTTTCATATTTACTTTTAGAATGATTTCAAAATAAATACAGTTTTACAAAAAGTTTAATCTTGCACTTGTAAAACTTTTCTTTACATCTTCTGTCAGGAAATTAAGTTTTTAAAAATGTAATTCCTTAATTAGATATTCAATATCGGAATAGCCATTAATCAATTTATATCATTCTATCAACCAAAAACTTTTCAGTGTAAAAGCAGACCAAACCTTGAGGTCGTTTAATCTACTATGATAGGACGTATATGTATATATAATTATTATGGCCTTCAAAAGTATAAAATTTACAGGATCATTAGGGGTTTGAAATAATCATTATACTACAAAGTTAAATAATTATCATTATTCAGTAATATATGAAGTATAAATAAACAATCATTTGATTGGTCTGATTCGAACTTAAACAAAGTGGCCCAATTTATATATCCAGCGTTAAAATTGACCTTATGAAATGTTGCTTACTCTTATTTTTTACTATAGAAAGTTTTGGTATCAGTTAAGCTAATACTTTTCAGTGTTCATGCACTTAACTAAGGTATAATCGACCCTATTTGTGTAAAAACTTGGATCTATCATCATAAAACTCACACATGCGTATATAAATGACACAACCTAATCGTGTACGAGGTTTTAGCGTAAAAATTAAAAAGAATAAAAAAGATTTTTTTTAAAAATTGGTTTAACGTTTCAAAATTATCATTGTTATTGTTGATGCATAATCTTCTTTTTGATCCGTGTGGCGTCTAAATAATACAATATTAATAAACTCTAAATACTGATTTGTTTGTCATGTTTGTTTACCCTGTTGTTATTCTGCCATATACACAATTTGAATTTAACATCCAATGCCTCCACATTAGAAATTGTTGGATACCTGTGTCATAACATTTTACTTATGCAACCGTTTGAATGCAGCCTATGAACTTAAAAATATAATTTTGAGGTAGTCAAATAGAATATAGTTAAAATCTTTAGATCTATAGAGAATAAATTTTCAGAAATCCTTAATATATTAAACATTCTTCGATTAATTTACTAATAAATTAAAACAATGTTTCATCATTAAATTTTGTCTTTGATCTCATAAACCTTTTTTGTTATAAAAAGCTACCATTTAAGTATATATTTATTTAAATTATTTTAAAGTAACCTCTTTCATTTAATAAAAGTTTCAACAGCTCTAATACAAAAAGTAATACATCTTAGAAAATGCATATCGGTCTATGGGGGTAATTTTAGAATGTAAAAATTTTTTTATTATCATTTAAATAAAAAATCACTATATACCATGCAACATATGCAAACCCTGTATTGTGTAAAGAGCAACATATTGATTGCAATTAACATCTTTCTTAACAAAAAATCTTATGGATTAGGCTGCTGTAATGTATTTAAACGTAAAGAAACCATTTTGACCATCTAAATTTAATTATGTTACTTTGGGTATAAAGTCATGTTTTGAAGAAATTATTTATTTAATTTTGTGTTGGGAGTTTTATTTTTTATTTTTATGGTTATTTACTTTTGTCACAAAATTTTTATATTGATCTTCAATCTTCACCCAGCTCCGAAACAAACGAATATTGGCTATGGAATACTAATCAAAGCAATCAAATAAATTCTTATAGAAATCGCTTCCTGTTTATAACCGACCCTTATTCTTACGATTGATCATCTTTAATATTCACATTCATACTATGGACACTTGGAATACATTAAATAAAAAATTTTGATGAAATAAGTGGTAATAAACTCTCTTATTTGGAAACACTCAAACACTGAAGGTTAATTCAATGTTTATATAAGGTAGGCCAAAGAGCGCATAGTTACCATAGACTACAAGTCCAACATTTAATATTTTTGAATATGTACACCTCTTTATGAACTTTTTTAGAAACTTTTTAATGGTGTAGAGTTGCTGTTGGGTTGCATGAACGTCACATATCCTAAAACTACCGAAAGTCTACGAAGTATAAATTTACAATCACTAACCCAACAATGGTGCCTGGTGTTTTACCCAAGGAAAAGTTTCAACGTACACACTAGTATATGATTAAACTGATGAGATTGAAAACCATTATTATAAGAAGAATGAATAGGTTTATTATTTGTGGCAAAAAAATATATATGAGCCTATCAAACAAGAGATAGAAAATTTTGTTGAAGTTCTTTACAATTCTGAACTATCGGCCTTTTACTCGATCCTAATTACCCAAAAATCATTAGACTACGCTTTCATCTCAAATTCAAAAATTCATTTAAGTATAACTTTAATTGGTGCTGAGTTTAGATGTTAAAAATGTAGATACCGCAAACTTTTTCTCACCTGTTTTTACATTTCTTAAGTAATAAAAGCATTTAGTGACATTAACGCATATAAAACTAATTTCTGGCAGTTAGTTCCTAATTATAACAAAATTTAATTTGAGAATATATAATTATTTGTATATTTGTGATACCTATGACGGCCATTCGAAGAATTATCTCGAACCATATTCTATAAATTGATCTGTGATTTACTAATACCAGATACGCAGACACCTCAATCCGTCTAGAAAAATTTCAGTTTTCAACTGAGAGACTAAACGTGAACTTTTTAAACCCTCAAGAACACCTTTTATAAATGCTCGTTCGCATTAATCCGTGCGCCTCTTTGCTTTAATTCTATAATTGCAAATCGAAGCTTAGGGAGCTAATCGCATTTTAATTGTTGCAGTTTATATATTTAAACAAATTTTTCTCATTAACAAATAAATCAGAAAATCTTCACCGTTAAAAGAGATTTAATAATTATACTAATGACTGCAATATCCCTTAGCAAATATTTGATTTATGTGAAGCTTTCGATGGACTTTGGCACATAAAAATTGTCTTGGGGTAATTTGCGGGGGTAAAAAAACATCTTTCTTTGACCCTTAATAGTCAATACGAAAAAATACTACATAATCACTAAAACAGATGTTGACAGGATTCGTAAGGGAAGTCGCTATAATTATGTTAAATCATTCGAATTAGAGCTAAAAGTGAAAAATTTCAGGTTCAGTAACACGAGCTGCCATTCACGAGATACACGATAAAGAAAATAATGAAAAATATCAGTTATTCCTTCATTACGCAAGTTGGTATTGGGCGGCTCCCTCCGAAACGACGTTGTAATGACCAGTCGTCTATCTTTTTTGTGAATTAATATCGGATGGCAGATTTCTCTAGTGAACTTGGTTCTGATCGTTTTATTTTTTATGTTTCAATCTTATGGTATGTTTAGTTTCGTTTATTAGGCGGGGTTTATTCAAGAAATCCTGGCAACCGACCCTAAACATAAGCTCTGCTTACCCTATCTTGTTGGCATTTTCTGTAGTGTTTTTGACACTTGCACTTGCAATCATAACAACATATTCAGTGGTAACAAAATTAGTTACCTTATTTATTAAAATAGTCATTCAAAGTTGAAGTAGACTACACAAACTGTGTTGATGTGAATGGCAATCAAAAATGCTCGGATAAACTGGCTAATAATGTTAGAGGATGCGAATGTGAAGTTAACTTCGAAATCTCAAAAGACATTCATTCAAGTTTGAATTTCTACGTCATGATATCGAACTTGCACCAAGTTATTATATTTCTGTTTCCATCATTATATTATATCAAGAATCATCGATTGTACACAGAGTCGTTCGATCGTGACCAACTCATGGGGAAAGTTGAAAAAAAGCTCAGCGATTCCTGTAGAAATTATCGAGAAAAAAATGGCGTTCCTATCGTACCATGTGGTGCCGTTGCAAATAGCCTTTTTAATGGTAATAATTGCTTTTAAAATTACTCCATTAGATACATTCAAAATAAAAGCTGCTTCGGCTGAATATAATCTAGTTCAAGCTGGAAATATGATCAATGCTCAGGAAACTGTGCTTTTCAAGAATCCAAGTACTTATTTTTGGTTTTTCTCGACATTTTTTAAAATGATAATACTACTGAATAAGATTTAATTTTAATTTTTGAATTTATGACATACTAGGTACTAGAATAAGTATGCATGGATAAAATAAACTGTTGTGTGTAATTACACTTTCTGATTTTCAGATTAAATTTTTGCCTAAATCAATCTATTTTACCTTTTATAACCTTTTTTATGGGTTTAAAGTTACTTTTATCGATGCATGTGATATATTTTTGTTATGAATTTAAATTATTCCGCGTATCTCGATGTATTTTATCAGTAAAACCAGGTTATGAAACATTTATTTGATTTTTCGCTTAAAGGTCTCGAAA
>LDMZ01011854.1:0-13134 GCA_001455285.1 Sphaeromyxa zaharoni
AAAAACCTGAGTTTGAGAGACTAACTCAAAATATTATTGACATGTCCGATCTTTTGAATACTGTGCTTAAATTTATGTTTTTGTATTTTGATAGAGCCCTTTTACGGTAGCTCCATCTATGCCTTTGTTTTCCTTTATTCAAATATTTACTGACTTGGGACTTCATTCGGCTATTGTCATCGCAAATGGGTATTATTTTTTAAGCTATTTTTCAATTCTTATAGTCAGGTTTTGGATATAATTTCTAAAAAAGATCTTATACAATATATTAAGCAGAACAGTAGCTATTTTGATTAGAACATACTGTAATATAGGTTTTTAGTTTAGTTGTAGAATGTTAGCGCTAGTAGCCAATTTTGTTATATATATATATATATTTTTATTTATAAATATACGAATAAATTCCAAACCTATTTTTTTATACATAAAAAATTTATTTTTTTACCTTTTCGGAATCATTGCCTGAAAATTATTTTTCGGTTAGTATTTTTTCATTTTATTTAGTACTTGTCTATTTGGATGATTATTCCAAGTATGTAAAAAATAAGGTAAATGGATTCGAGTGTTTGTTAATTGATTTCTTTGTTCTTGACAATTGATGCATTGAGCCCTGTCTCAGAGCAACCCGAAATCGAATTTTACGCGGCAAGTTTCAAAAATCTCGTGAGACCTAAAAATGAAAACTTGTTTACTCTGGTTTATTTTAAACTCAAATTTGTCATTTTTTTCTGGAGCCTTTGATGAATGTGCTTCAAAAAAGAGTTGCAACGAATGTATCAAATCAAACCCGTTCTGTGCATGGTGCACCGATGAAGTGTAACTTGGAAGGATATTTTTGATTTTGAAAAGGTACTGACCCATATTCTAACAAGATGCTTCAATACAAAAGTTTTTGATCAAAATTCTTGCTCTAATATAGAGTTTCCAACAGTTTCTTCCAAGGTTTGTGTTTGTCCTTTCATTGTTTATATTGATTGAAAAAACCTCTTGATTACAGCAAAACAAACATTAATAATATTTATTAACTAAATTTTTTGTTTATTCCTCATATTTTTTTGGTTTTGGGATAATATTTAATATTATCAAAAACTAAAATCACAACTATTCGATCTTTGTATTTTATATTATAAGCTTAAGAGTCAATTTTTTATGATTCCCATTTTAGATAAAAAAATTTTAATTTCTAAATATAAATCGGAATTAATAATTAAATAAACAATTCTAATTATATATAAAGTGCCATTTAATCAATATAATAAGCATTTAAAGATATTTCACAACAATTTTAATATTATAATACTATTTTATAGTTTTATATGTAGCTAAGCTCTTTAACTTAATTGCTGATCATAATAAAAATTAAGGTTAAAAATTATTGCGATATTTTTAATGAAATAGATCGGGTACTTGATTTCTATTGCATTACAGTTCTAACCATAATTCTATAAATTAAGACTCCTGCATGTTATTTGATCGGATGTAAAGTTATTTATAAAAACCAAAATCTACAAAATATCTTTCGACAATTTTGAAATAAGTTACAGGCATAATTTTTATATACATGGCAGAGAGAGTATTACTTATGGAATGTAAAGAATAAATATTTAAGGAATTTCGTTATGATTCATTTGCTTTTTAACATGTTCTTCACACTTACTTAAATCCTTTTCGAAAAATCAAAACTTAACAACATCGTAGAAGTATTTTGGTTTAATAAATGCTTTAAAGAGATAATTTGAATTGATAAAGTTCGTTATTTCACAAAAATAGTTTACTTAACTTTTACTTTTCTTAGTTTGTTGATCAAGAAGAACAGAATGATTTACATATGATTTTCCCATCGGAGGGGCACTTTAGCTTGCGATTGAGTTTTTTTCTTTCCGCTAAATTTAAATTAAAAGATTCTGAACTATCTTTCAACATTACAGCTAGTTTTTCTGATAAAATTCCGCTTGATCTATATATACTAATGGATTTTTCGAAGACAATGCTGGATGATTTGGAAACACTCAAAAATCTTTCATCATCAATAGGTATTATGTAGAAGAGAAATAAAATTCAGCTTAGCATCTCTAATTTTAAACAACTCAGAAAATAGGATTGGATTTGGAACCTTTGTGGATAAGCCAATCGCTCCATTTGCTGAATTTTGGTAAACTTATTTTCAAAGTATTATTCAGCAGGGAAGAAAAGTGCTGTGACCCAACCTTTGCTTATAAGCATATTTTAACTCTTTCAAATGATATTGGACAGTTAGAAGTTGTACCAATTAAACACTTCAAAATCTAATAAAGAAATCACTTAGCACTATGAGAATATCAACTAACGTTGATACTCAAGAGGGATCATTAGATGCTTTACTACAGGTAGCAGTTTGCATGGATCATGTGGCACTTGTAATTTAAATAATGAATCATCAATAGATAGGCTGGAGGAAGCTAGGCTACTCAAGAAAAGTTGTGCTACTTGCAACTGATGGTTTAGTCAAAACAGCTGGAGATGGACGAGTTCTTATGATATTACATGATAGGTATTTTTACAGATCGCGGGTATTATAAGACCACATGACGGAAGGTGTCACCTAAATTCAAGCCATGAGTATGATAATTCTACCGAATACGTTATTTTTAAATTTTTCAAATAATTTACAAAAGGATTATCCAACTCTTCATATGGTCAGTAAAGCCTTAATTAAGGAACAAATAAGTGTTATATTTGCTGCAACAGAAGATGTTTTGTACGAATTCGAAGTAAGCTATATTTTCGTAATTTTTTATGAAAATATCTATGTAATAATACTAATTCAAAGATTTTTTTATAACTCAGAGCTTTCAATACGCATATAATGAACTTATCCTCTGCTCAAATCATCTCCACCATTATCTTAACATAGTAGTAATTTCAATGCTTTATATAGAATAAAAAAATTAAAAAAGCCTTACATTCACCTGGATTTAATTGAAGATCAAAAATTAATTTATTTTTTTCCTTTACTTTCAAATATATCTTTTTAAAATAAGAATCACAAAGAAAGAAGATTAGTCTATTTAAATCTACTTCCAATCAAGAGGGACCGGTTTAAAAGTCGAAAAAACTATATTCAGCTTGTTTTTGCTTACTCCTTCTTATGCATTTATAATTTTAAGTTTTATATTGGTTCTTAAGTGACTAATGCAAAAACTCTACCGAAAACAAAGTCCGATATCATTTTTAAATAAAATCAAATTTAATATCAAATCTTATTTTTCTAGGAATATTTTATATCAGACACTTATTGGACCAATACATCGTGACAAATATTTGAAAAATTAGAAATAATGTCGCTAACTCGTCCGAAAAAAAATGAAATTTCAATTAATCTACCAATAAGCATTCACTTCCCTTCCATATACACATAACTGAAAGATATTATATACAAATCATAAAATGAAGAGCTCATAATCCAGTTTAATTATTGTATTATTAAATTTATCTAACTTAGATTTGAACTCTGTAAAACATCAATCTGAATACCATAATTCTGATTTATGCTTCCAAATTTCCATTAGAAGGTTCGCTAATTCATGTTAGTATAAGTTTTACAGATTTTTATGCCTTGAATAAACGTTGATAACCCTTATAATTTTCTAGTAATGCACTTTAAAATCTCAAAATAATTTTTTTAAATAAAAATTTTCTATAGAACTACTTACACAGAATGATATAAAAGAACTTTTTAAAGAAATATAAAATATCCTTTTTAAAATTAAATAATCAATAGAAAAGTTCCATACTAAACATTTAACTTGAATTTGATGACCACATGAAACTAATTGTACAAAAGACTCGCTATATTAATTTTTATTATTGCCCTACATATATGAAACAGGAGACCAGATCCAACACTTGTTTGATTCTGATTATGGGCTGATTTAAGTATGAACTGGGTTTGATTGTCTATTTAATAAATAGCTATTCGGATAGCCCATAATATTGTTATTCATGCCTTTTCAAAGAAAAAAACAAGGCTTATATATATATTCAAATTTCGTCATTTTAAATTGGATTATTAAGTAGTCCCGCTAATCCAAAGTATTTTTAGAATTAATTCAATTTTTTGGGATTTTGTACATATAAGAATATTCGATTATTTTGGACCTTGCTAACAGGAAAGAAAATTGTTGATAATAATGTTTTCTGATAATATAGGTTCCACCTCTATACAGAGAATGTTGGTAGCTAAATTTTCTGTGATACATTGCGTCCAGTCGTAGAATTGAATTGTGACTAATCTGAATCATCTAAGTTTATTTGCAATATAAGTTTCAATTCATTCATATGTGAATGGAAATCAATAGACATAATTAAGATACACTAATTTGATGCGAAATATAAGGATGTATTGACTGAAGCAACTATTTTCCAATTGTATTACAAATTTTCTATTAAATTACCTAATTTACACTTAAAAATTAGACTAAAGCCCATTGGTTTGGGGAGAGATGATTGATAGTTCTCATGATTATGGTTATAATATTGTAATGACGGGTTTATGTAGATTTATTGTGTAACCGAGCGAAGAAAATGGATCTCAGGGTACCAGAGTCCCGGTCCCCGAATATCCAGTGGCTCGGTGATTCCAAATTAGATATATTCTCAGACAAAAAAAGAAATGATAAACTAAATGGTTTCTACTAAATAATACATGTGTTCCGTCCGCCCGCCCGCTTCACCAGTCTATTTTTTAAGGAATACCGAAATGATTCGGTTATTCTCGGTCAGCCTATCAATATCGTATGATGATAGGCATCGTACGATGATATTTTTTATGTATTTTTAATTGACTTATTTCTCTCAAATATAAAAAATTTATTTGTTTATTGTGAAAAAATTAACAGGTCACAATATATCGGCCATTAGAGATAATGACGGAATAATAACGAAAATTTTAACATTTAAACATGCGAACTTACGCAACAACTCTGTAATAATTAGGATTTCTTATCAGTAGTTTTGTTTCGTGTTAACTTCTTTCGGTGAACTCAAAGCGATGAACCATCGGGTATTTGGTTTGGTGAGGGACGAAAAACAAAGCCCCTATATGTTTGGCGGATGCAGACTGGGTATCCACTGATGGACGCCACAGTTTATAAAATATCATTTTAAAATTGTGCATCTTTCTTACATTGTGTATGTCTTTAAAGTCTTTTAGAAAATTCACAACTCCTGGAGTGGAGTGAATTCTGCAGTTGTGAAGTTAAATGAGGATTCAAGTAACATCTACTCTTTGATTCAAAATTTGACGACGGTAGTATAAAATTATTTGTAATACAATTTTAAAGAAACTTTATTCTCAAATGGCAGTTCATATCGAAGAAAATAATCTTTTAGAAATATCTGTAAAACCATATTGCAAGTAATTTAAAATTAATCAATTTTTTAATCGAAAGAAGTGTTGTAGATAATGGTGTATGCAAGAATATTGTTCTGGGGGAGAAAGTAAATTTCGGATTGATTATAAGGCCTCTGAGATGTTCTAAAATCGAGGAAAATTCCATGTATTCTATGCTACTGTACTATTCGAATGTGCTTTTTTAGGCTGATAGTTTATGTTACTGGTTTGGGTATCGTTGAATACTCTTTTTACATTCACTGCAACTGTTCATGCATGATGATGCCTTATGATCCTGAACTAGTAAATAAGATAAATTTTGTTATTTAAGTTTCGCAAGGCTCGTAAATATTGTAATGGACACGGGGTATTTTTATGTGGAATTTGTTCATGTGATGCTGGATGGTACATAGGAACCACTTTTTATATTTAAAACTTTTGTAGGATTGGGGAGAAATGTGATTGCAACGCTTCGTTGGTAACAACTATTGAAGGTTGCATTAATCCTTCATCACTATCAAACACCATATGCTCAGGAAGGGGCATCTGTACATGTGGTAGGTGCGAGTGTATTCCTTCGGATTCTTCGTTTGCAACTTTTACTGGGAAATATTGTGAATGCAGTGATGCACTTTGTTTAAAATACGAAGGAGAGATTTGTGGAGGTATATTTCTATCTTTGGCTACTTTTACCACTAAGGACCTACCAGAGGATACTGTAACTGCAACGAGTGTCAATGCCAGTCGGAGTATCAGGGCTTAAATTGTGGGGATAGAAGGTGTTCGCATCCTGTCTGGATCAACAACTGTATAAATAATTCTTTACTTTGTGGGAACAACGGGGATTGTTCATGTGGAGACTGTGTTTGTAATGACGGGTTTGAAGGTCAATACTGTGAAAAGAGAATTGTTTGAGATTTGGCCAAATAAATAAAATATTTAGCCCAGAATTCCTCGATGTGACGATTATGCAAAATGTGTTGAATGCAAACTGTTCTTTAATGAAAGCTGCGACATCATTTGCCATGCAGAAAGTATATATTTTTTCGATGAAATAAGTTTCAGTTATAAACATTCTTAAAAGTTTACAGAATTTCCAAAAGTGTGTCATTATAAAAACCAAGAGGGTTGTTCATATTGGTTCCATATCGACTTTGATGGACCGGAATATCCTGTTACTTTGATGATAAAAAATTTTAAAAGATCATCTGGTATAGTTTACATTACCTTTTAATATTTGAAAGATTGTGACGGCTCGCTCAATGTTGTAGCAATTGCAATAAGCGTTTCAGCTGTCGTGTTTGTGGTTGGATTATCAATTCTATCCTCTATTTTCATTATAAAATCATTATACGTTTAAATTTTCTTTTTTAGTATATTTTTCAGGACCGAAAAATGGTTCAGAGATTAGAACTGGAAAAACAATCCAATGTTTGGCATCGAGTACGTCAGTTTTTTAATTATTTTAACTTATTCAGAGGGAAAATCCACTATATAAGTCTCCTATCACAAATTACAAAAATCCATTGTTCAAAAGAACGATCACTTGATGATTTTTGTATTACTTTCATATTTACTTTTAGAATGATTTCAAAATAAATACAGTTTTACAAAAAGTTTAATCTTGCACTTGTAAAACTTTTCTTTACATCTTCTGTCAGGAAATTAAGTTTTTAAAAATGTAATTCCTTAATTAGATATTCAATATCGGAATAGCCATTAATCAATTTATATCATTCTATCAACCAAAAACTTTTCAGTGTAAAAGCAGACCAAACCTTGAGGTCGTTTAATCTACTATGATAGGACGTATATGTATATATAATTATTATGGCCTTCAAAAGTATAAAATTTACAGGATCATTAGGGGTTTGAAATAATCATTATACTACAAAGTTAAATAATTATCATTATTCAGTAATATATGAAGTATAAATAAACAATCATTTGATTGGTCTGATTCGAACTTAAACAAAGTGGCCCAATTTATATATCCAGCGTTAAAATTGACCTTATGAAATGTTGCTTACTCTTATTTTTTACTATAGAAAGTTTTGGTATCAGTTAAGCTAATACTTTTCAGTGTTCATGCACTTAACTAAGGTATAATCGACCCTATTTGTGTAAAAACTTGGATCTATCATCATAAAACTCACACATGCGTATATAAATGACACAACCTAATCGTGTACGAGGTTTTAGCGTAAAAATTAAAAAGAATAAAAAAGATTTTTTTTAAAAATTGGTTTAACGTTTCAAAATTATCATTGTTATTGTTGATGCATAATCTTCTTTTTGATCCGTGTGGCGTCTAAATAATACAATATTAATAAACTCTAAATACTGATTTGTTTGTCATGTTTGTTTACCCTGTTGTTATTCTGCCATATACACAATTTGAATTTAACATCCAATGCCTCCACATTAGAAATTGTTGGATACCTGTGTCATAACATTTTACTTATGCAACCGTTTGAATGCAGCCTATGAACTTAAAAATATAATTTTGAGGTAGTCAAATAGAATATAGTTAAAATCTTTAGATCTATAGAGAATAAATTTTCAGAAATCCTTAATATATTAAACATTCTTCGATTAATTTACTAATAAATTAAAACAATGTTTCATCATTAAATTTTGTCTTTGATCTCATAAACCTTTTTTGTTATAAAAAGCTACCATTTAAGTATATATTTATTTAAATTATTTTAAAGTAACCTCTTTCATTTAATAAAAGTTTCAACAGCTCTAATACAAAAAGTAATACATCTTAGAAAATGCATATCGGTCTATGGGGGTAATTTTAGAATGTAAAAATTTTTTTATTATCATTTAAATAAAAAATCACTATATACCATGCAACATATGCAAACCCTGTATTGTGTAAAGAGCAACATATTGATTGCAATTAACATCTTTCTTAACAAAAAATCTTATGGATTAGGCTGCTGTAATGTATTTAAACGTAAAGAAACCATTTTGACCATCTAAATTTAATTATGTTACTTTGGGTATAAAGTCATGTTTTGAAGAAATTATTTATTTAATTTTGTGTTGGGAGTTTTATTTTTTATTTTTATGGTTATTTACTTTTGTCACAAAATTTTTATATTGATCTTCAATCTTCACCCAGCTCCGAAACAAACGAATATTGGCTATGGAATACTAATCAAAGCAATCAAATAAATTCTTATAGAAATCGCTTCCTGTTTATAACCGACCCTTATTCTTACGATTGATCATCTTTAATATTCACATTCATACTATGGACACTTGGAATACATTAAATAAAAAATTTTGATGAAATAAGTGGTAATAAACTCTCTTATTTGGAAACACTCAAACACTGAAGGTTAATTCAATGTTTATATAAGGTAGGCCAAAGAGCGCATAGTTACCATAGACTACAAGTCCAACATTTAATATTTTTGAATATGTACACCTCTTTATGAACTTTTTTAGAAACTTTTTAATGGTGTAGAGTTGCTGTTGGGTTGCATGAACGTCACATATCCTAAAACTACCGAAAGTCTACGAAGTATAAATTTACAATCACTAACCCAACAATGGTGCCTGGTGTTTTACCCAAGGAAAAGTTTCAACGTACACACTAGTATATGATTAAACTGATGAGATTGAAAACCATTATTATAAGAAGAATGAATAGGTTTATTATTTGTGGCAAAAAAATATATATGAGCCTATCAAACAAGAGATAGAAAATTTTGTTGAAGTTCTTTACAATTCTGAACTATCGGCCTTTTACTCGATCCTAATTACCCAAAAATCATTAGACTACGCTTTCATCTCAAATTCAAAAATTCATTTAAGTATAACTTTAATTGGTGCTGAGTTTAGATGTTAAAAATGTAGATACCGCAAACTTTTTCTCACCTGTTTTTACATTTCTTAAGTAATAAAAGCATTTAGTGACATTAACGCATATAAAACTAATTTCTGGCAGTTAGTTCCTAATTATAACAAAATTTAATTTGAGAATATATAATTATTTGTATATTTGTGATACCTATGACGGCCATTCGAAGAATTATCTCGAACCATATTCTATAAATTGATCTGTGATTTACTAATACCAGATACGCAGACACCTCAATCCGTCTAGAAAAATTTCAGTTTTCAACTGAGAGACTAAACGTGAACTTTTTAAACCCTCAAGAACACCTTTTATAAATGCTCGTTCGCATTAATCCGTGCGCCTCTTTGCTTTAATTCTATAATTGCAAATCGAAGCTTAGGGAGCTAATCGCATTTTAATTGTTGCAGTTTATATATTTAAACAAATTTTTCTCATTAACAAATAAATCAGAAAATCTTCACCGTTAAAAGAGATTTAATAATTATACTAATGACTGCAATATCCCTTAGCAAATATTTGATTTATGTGAAGCTTTCGATGGACTTTGGCACATAAAAATTGTCTTGGGGTAATTTGCGGGGGTAAAAAAACATCTTTCTTTGACCCTTAATAGTCAATACGAAAAAATACTACATAATCACTAAAACAGATGTTGACAGGATTCGTAAGGGAAGTCGCTATAATTATGTTAAATCATTCGAATTAGAGCTAAAAGTGAAAAATTTCAGGTTCAGTAACACGAGCTGCCATTCACGAGATACACGATAAAGAAAATAATGAAAAATATCAGTTATTCCTTCATTACGCAAGTTGGTATTGGGCGGCTCCCTCCGAAACGACGTTGTAATGACCAGTCGTCTATCTTTTTTGTGAATTAATATCGGATGGCAGATTTCTCTAGTGAACTTGGTTCTGATCGTTTTATTTTTTATGTTTCAATCTTATGGTATGTTTAGTTTCGTTTATTAGGCGGGGTTTATTCAAGAAATCCTGGCAACCGACCCTAAACATAAGCTCTGCTTACCCTATCTTGTTGGCATTTTCTGTAGTGTTTTTGACACTTGCACTTGCAATCATAACAACATATTCAGTGGTAACAAAATTAGTTACCTTATTTATTAAAATAGTCATTCAAAGTTGAAGTAGACTACACAAACTGTGTTGATGTGAATGGCAATCAAAAATGCTCGGATAAACTGGCTAATAATGTTAGAGGATGCGAATGTGAAGTTAACTTCGAAATCTCAAAAGACATTCATTCAAGTTTGAATTTCTACGTCATGATATCGAACTTGCACCAAGTTATTATATTTCTGTTTCCATCATTATATTATATCAAGAATCATCGATTGTACACAGAGTCGTTCGATCGTGACCAACTCATGGGGAAAGTTGAAAAAAAGCTCAGCGATTCCTGTAGAAATTATCGAGAAAAAAATGGCGTTCCTATCGTACCATGTGGTGCCGTTGCAAATAGCCTTTTTAATGGTAATAATTGCTTTTAAAATTACTCCATTAGATACATTCAAAATAAAAGCTGCTTCGGCTGAATATAATCTAGTTCAAGCTGGAAATATGATCAATGCTCAGGAAACTGTGCTTTTCAAGAATCCAAGTACTTATTTTTGGTTTTTCTCGACATTTTTTAAAATGATAATACTACTGAATAAGATTTAATTTTAATTTTTGAATTTATGACATACTAGGTACTAGAATAAGTATGCATGGATAAAATAAACTGTTGTGTGTAATTACACTTTCTGATTTTCAGATTAAATTTTTGCCTAAATCAATCTATTTTACCTTTTATAACCTTTTTTATGGGTTTAAAGTTACTTTTATCGATGCATGTGATATATTTTTGTTATGAGTTTAAATTATTCCGCTTATCTCGATATATTTTATCAGTAAAACCAGGTTATGAAACATTTATTTGATTTTTCGCTTAAAGGTCTCGAAAACCCTAATTTCTATCATACATATTCTTAATGCATCCTAGATTTTGAGCACTAATAAAAAATATTTTTATATGCGTTTCCTATGGGCTTCTATTGTAATGGTGAGAAACGTTACTTTGTTTGTATCTTACAATGATTATTTC
The DNA here is from genome assembly GCA_001455285.1 of Sphaeromyxa zaharoni. NCBI lineage: Eukaryota > Metazoa > Cnidaria > Myxozoa > Bivalvulida > Sphaeromyxidae > Sphaeromyxa > Sphaeromyxa zaharoni. Next base: position 11,350 of record LDMZ01011854.1, read on the forward strand.
TAAGAGGAAATCATATTTTATCAAAAACTAAACACAAAATTAAAAAAAGTACATTCTTTCTGAGCCGTAAGCTTTTTATCGTTGACATATTGGGTAAAAGAAATTTTATTTAAAAAAGTTCTTGTAACAATAACAGATTTTTAGGGAAGTTTATCGAAATAAAATAGAATTTTTAAACCATAGCTGTTTATATAACACGGTATAAAAATTAAGGTTTCGACGTGCTGAATTACAAATGTTTCTGTTATTAGTTAGATTTGGTAGACTTTCGCCCTAGCTTAAAATCTATAACATTAATATTAAAAAATATAACCCATATTTTTCACTAATGTTTTAACTTTTTCCAAGAATCTCAACCACTTTTTTTATTATTACTGGATCGAATTATAAATCAATGTAATGACTTTGTTGAAATATTTTTAAATATAATTTTTTGTGAATATTCGTTCGACTATATTACTAGTTTGAATTCATAAGACTCGACTAAGAACTTAAATTTTATTTATGGATTATATGGTTCTATTTTAGTTAATGCAAAAAATTATTTTTAAAATTTATATTTTACGTGAGCCTTGATATATAAGAATGTGATGTGTATTAGAATAGCTAACTTTAATTTGTGTGTTGTGAAAACTTTTTCTGCAGGGAAATTGTATTAGGTAAGTGCCTTTGTCATTAAGTTTAATTGATAATTTTTAAAGGGATAAATTTAGTAACTTGAATAACAATATTTTTGCAAGATATTATCCGTGGTTGAGTCCCTAAGTGCGTGATAAATAAAAATTTCAATTTTTATTACAAGTAAATGTTAGATATAATTTATTTTTTGTGAGAGCTGATGTAACCTAAGACTGTTTAGAATTTTCTCAATAAGAAAGACATTGAAATTTAGAATTAATTTAAATAATACTTTTTAAATATTGTGGTGATGACACGGTAATTTACTGCATTTAAGCATCTTTGAAGTTGGATAAATCCATAGAAATGATTTATATTCAAATTGGAATAGAAGTTACTAACTTTAGTATCACTATTGCTTTCATATTCAATGAATTATATTTTCTGCTAAAATATTTCATTTTTTTAATTTTACCTACATTAAATTAACTCCCCTCTATGTCTACAACATATCCTGTTTTTCATCTTTATATCATGTCTTTCATGTGATGATAGAACATCCAGGCATAGTATAAAATCCTACAGACTTTGGATTTTTAATTATAATATTTTTTCTAGAATATTTTTAAACAAATTATTACTACTGTTTTTTGTTTTCAAGGTTATTGCTATAGTTGTGGTCTTATTTTTAACTATAATTATATCAATGTTTAAAGGATTAATTATAAACAAAATTATTGTCTTAAGTGTTGTAAGATATTAAAAAAGTTAGTTTCGCTTTGGCTTAGGTTGATTGATTGTGGTTATTTTTAGTAGCTTAAATGAGACAGCTATTTGTTTAGGTCAAAATGGTTTGCTTCTGTGGTCCCAGACTTGGATTAAAAATGCTGAACTGTCCTAAAATAACTTTTTTATAAAAACTAGATCCCCCAATAAAAATATATTTTTTACTTGATGATTTATTGATTGCTGTCAATGATTAATTTTGATTAAATGCACTACGGAATTGGTTTTAGCAATAGACCAAGTTGTTATATAAAAGTTATCAAAAAAATTTAAAAAATATTTTTTATATATGACTTTTACAAGTTTAATTTCCCCTTCCTCATGATTGAAATTTTATTTTTGATTGTCTTCTTCATGGTAAAGTAAAATAATTATATTTTT
>LDMZ01011855.1:0-11444 GCA_001455285.1 Sphaeromyxa zaharoni
TCATAACAAAAATATATCACATGCATCGATAAAAGTAACTTTAAACCCATAAAAAAGGTTATAAAAGGTAAAATAGATTGATTTAGGCAAAAATTTAATCTGAAAATCAGAAAGTGTAATTACACACAACAGTTTATTTTATCCATGCATACTTATTCTAGTACCTAGTATGTCATAAATTCAAAAATTAAAATTAAATCTTATTCAGTAGTATTATCATTTTAAAAAATGTCGAGAAAAACCAAAAATAAGTACTTGGATTCTTGAAAAGCACAGTTTCCTGAGCATTGATCATATTTCCAGCTTGAACTAGATTATATTCAGCCGAAGCAGCTTTTATTTTGAATGTATCTAATGGAGTAATTTTAAAAGCAATTATTACCATTAAAAAGGCTATTTGCAACGGCACCACATGGTACGATAGGAACGCCATTTTTTTCTCGATAATTTCTACAGGAATCGCTGAGCTTTTTTTCAACTTTCCCCATGAGTTGGTCACGATCGAACGACTCTGTGTACAATCGATGATTCTTGATATAATATAATGATGGAAACAGAAATATAATAACTTGGTGCAAGTTCGATATCATGACGTAGAAATTCAAACTTGAATGAATGTCTTTTGAGATTTCGAAGTTAACTTCACATTCGCATCCTCTAACATTATTAGCCAGTTTATCCGAGCATTTTTGATTGCCATTCACATCAACACAGTTTGTGTAGTCTACTTCAACTTTGAATGACTATTTTAATAAATAAGGTAACTAATTTTGTTACCACTGAATATGTTGTTATGATTGCAAGTGCAAGTGTCAAAAACACTACAGAAAATGCCAACAAGATAGGGTAAGCAGAGCTTATGTTTAGGGTCGGTTGCCAGGATTTCTTGAATAAACCCCGCCTAATAAACGAAACTAAACATACCATAAGATTGAAACATAAAAAATAAAACGATCAGAACCAAGTTCACTAGAGAAATCTGCCATCCGATATTAATTCACAAAAAAGATAGACGACTGGTCATTACAACGTCGTTTCGGAGGGAGCCGCCCAATACCAACTTGCGTAATGAAGGAATAACTGATATTTTTCATTATTTTCTTTATCGTGTATCTCGTGAATGGCAGCTCGTGTTACTGAACCTGAAATTTTTCACTTTTAGCTCTAATTCGAATGATTTAACATAATTATAGCGACTTCCCTTACGAATCCTGTCAACATCTGTTTTAGTGATTATGTAGTATTTTTTCGTATTGACTATTAAGGGTCAAAGAAAGATGTTTTTTTACCCCCGCAAATTACCCCAAGACAATTTTTATGTGCCAAAGTCCATCGAAAGCTTCACATAAATCAAATATTTGCTAAGGGATATTGCAGTCATTAGTATAATTATTAAATCTCTTTTAACGGTGAAGATTTTCTGATTTATTTGTTAATGAGAAAAATTTGTTTAAATATATAAACTGCAACAATTAAAATGCGATTAGCTCCCTAAGCTTCGATTTGCAATTATAGAATTAAAGCAAAGAGGCGCACGGATTAATGCGAACGAGCATTTATAAAAGGTGTTCTTGAGGGTTTAAAAAGTTCACGTTTAGTCTCTCAGTTGAAAACTGAAATTTTTCTAGACGGATTGAGGTGTCTGCGTATCTGGTATTAGTAAATCACAGATCAATTTATAGAATATGGTTCGAGATAATTCTTCGAATGGCCGTCATAGGTATCACAAATATACAAATAATTATATATTCTCAAATTAAATTTTGTTATAATTAGGAACTAACTGCCAGAAATTAGTTTTATATGCGTTAATGTCACTAAATGCTTTTATTACTTAAGAAATGTAAAAACAGGTGAGAAAAAGTTTGCGGTATCTACATTTTTAACATCTAAACTCAGCACCAATTAAAGTTATACTTAAATGAATTTTTGAATTTGAGATGAAAGCGTAGTCTAATGATTTTTGGGTAATTAGGATCGAGTAAAAGGCCGATAGTTCAGAATTGTAAAGAACTTCAACAAAATTTTCTATCTCTTGTTTGATAGGCTCATATATATTTTTTTGCCACAAATAATAAACCTATTCATTCTTCTTATAATAATGGTTTTCAATCTCATCAGTTTAATCATATACTAGTGTGTACGTTGAAACTTTTCCTTGGGTAAAACACCAGGCACCATTGTTGGGTTAGTGATTGTAAATTTATACTTCGTAGACTTTCGGTAGTTTTAGGATATGTGACGTTCATGCAACCCAACAGCAACTCTACACCATTAAAAAGTTTCTAAAAAAGTTCATAAAGAGGTGTACATATTCAAAAATATTAAATGTTGGACTTGTAGTCTATGGTAACTATGCGCTCTTTGGCCTACCTTATATAAACATTGAATTAACCTTCAGTGTTTGAGTGTTTCCAAATAAGAGAGTTTATTACCACTTATTTCATCAAAATTTTTTATTTAATGTATTCCAAGTGTCCATAGTATGAATGTGAATATTAAAGATGATCAATCGTAAGAATAAGGGTCGGTTATAAACAGGAAGCGATTTCTATAAGAATTTATTTGATTGCTTTGATTAGTATTCCATAGCCAATATTCGTTTGTTTCGGAGCTGGGTGAAGATTGAAGATCAATATAAAAATTTTGTGACAAAAGTAAATAACCATAAAAATAAAAAATAAAACTCCCAACACAAAATTAAATAAATAATTTCTTCAAAACATGACTTTATACCCAAAGTAACATAATTAAATTTAGATGGTCAAAATGGTTTCTTTACGTTTAAATACATTACAGCAGCCTAATCCATAAGATTTTTTGTTAAGAAAGATGTTAATTGCAATCAATATGTTGCTCTTTACACAATACAGGGTTTGCATATGTTGCATGGTATATAGTGATTTTTTATTTAAATGATAATAAAAAAATTTTTACATTCTAAAATTACCCCCATAGACCGATATGCATTTTCTAAGATGTATTACTTTTTGTATTAGAGCTGTTGAAACTTTTATTAAATGAAAGAGGTTACTTTAAAATAATTTAAATAAATATATACTTAAATGGTAGCTTTTTATAACAAAAAAGGTTTATGAGATCAAAGACAAAATTTAATGATGAAACATTGTTTTAATTTATTAGTAAATTAATCGAAGAATGTTTAATATATTAAGGATTTCTGAAAATTTATTCTCTATAGATCTAAAGATTTTAACTATATTCTATTTGACTACCTCAAAATTATATTTTTAAGTTCATAGGCTGCATTCAAACGGTTGCATAAGTAAAATGTTATGACACAGGTATCCAACAATTTCTAATGTGGAGGCATTGGATGTTAAATTCAAATTGTGTATATGGCAGAATAACAACAGGGTAAACAAACATGACAAACAAATCAGTATTTAGAGTTTATTAATATTGTATTATTTAGACGCCACACGGATCAAAAAGAAGATTATGCATCAACAATAACAATGATAATTTTGAAACGTTAAACCAATTTTTAAAAAAAATCTTTTTTATTCTTTTTAATTTTTACGCTAAAACCTCGTACACGATTAGGTTGTGTCATTTATATACGCATGTGTGAGTTTTATGATGATAGATCCAAGTTTTTACACAAATAGGGTCGATTATACCTTAGTTAAGTGCATGAACACTGAAAAGTATTAGCTTAACTGATACCAAAACTTTCTATAGTAAAAAATAAGAGTAAGCAACATTTCATAAGGTCAATTTTAACGCTGGATATATAAATTGGGCCACTTTGTTTAAGTTCGAATCAGACCAATCAAATGATTGTTTATTTATACTTCATATATTACTGAATAATGATAATTATTTAACTTTGTAGTATAATGATTATTTCAAACCCCTAATGATCCTGTAAATTTTATACTTTTGAAGGCCATAATAATTATATATACATATACGTCCTATCATAGTAGATTAAACGACCTCAAGGTTTGGTCTGCTTTTACACTGAAAAGTTTTTGGTTGATAGAATGATATAAATTGATTAATGGCTATTCCGATATTGAATATCTAATTAAGGAATTACATTTTTAAAAACTTAATTTCCTGACAGAAGATGTAAAGAAAAGTTTTACAAGTGCAAGATTAAACTTTTTGTAAAACTGTATTTATTTTGAAATCATTCTAAAAGTAAATATGAAAGTAATACAAAAATCATCAAGTGATCGTTCTTTTGAACAATGGATTTTTGTAATTTGTGATAGGAGACTTATATAGTGGATTTTCCCTCTGAATAAGTTAAAATAATTAAAAAACTGACGTACTCGATGCCAAACATTGGATTGTTTTTCCAGTTCTAATCTCTGAACCATTTTTCGGTCCTGAAAAATATACTAAAAAAGAAAATTTAAACGTATAATGATTTTATAATGAAAATAGAGGATAGAATTGATAATCCAACCACAAACACGACAGCTGAAACGCTTATTGCAATTGCTACAACATTGAGCGAGCCGTCACAATCTTTCAAATATTAAAAGGTAATGTAAACTATACCAGATGATCTTTTAAAATTTTTTATCATCAAAGTAACAGGATATTCCGGTCCATCAAAGTCGATATGGAACCAATATGAACAACCCTCTTGGTTTTTATAATGACACACTTTTGGAAATTCTGTAAACTTTTAAGAATGTTTATAACTGAAACTTATTTCATCGAAAAAATATATACTTTCTGCATGGCAAATGATGTCGCAGCTTTCATTAAAGAACAGTTTGCATTCAACACATTTTGCATAATCGTCACATCGAGGAATTCTGGGCTAAATATTTTATTTATTTGGCCAAATCTCAAACAATTCTCTTTTCACAGTATTGACCTTCAAACCCGTCATTACAAACACAGTCTCCACATGAACAATCCCCGTTGTTCCCACAAAGTAAAGAATTATTTATACAGTTGTTGATCCAGACAGGATGCGAACACCTTCTATCCCCACAATTTAAGCCCTGATACTCCGACTGGCATTGACACTCGTTGCAGTTACAGTATCCTCTGGTAGGTCCTTAGTGGTAAAAGTAGCCAAAGATAGAAATATACCTCCACAAATCTCTCCTTCGTATTTTAAACAAAGTGCATCACTGCATTCACAATATTTCCCAGTAAAAGTTGCAAACGAAGAATCCGAAGGAATACACTCGCACCTACCACATGTACAGATGCCCCTTCCTGAGCATATGGTGTTTGATAGTGATGAAGGATTAATGCAACCTTCAATAGTTGTTACCAACGAAGCGTTGCAATCACATTTCTCCCCAATCCTACAAAAGTTTTAAATATAAAAAGTGGTTCCTATGTACCATCCAGCATCACATGAACAAATTCCACATAAAAATACCCCGTGTCCATTACAATATTTACGAGCCTTGCGAAACTTAAATAACAAAATTTATCTTATTTACTAGTTCAGGATCATAAGGCATCATCATGCATGAACAGTTGCAGTGAATGTAAAAAGAGTATTCAACGATACCCAAACCAGTAACATAAACTATCAGCCTAAAAAAGCACATTCGAATAGTACAGTAGCATAGAATACATGGAATTTTCCTCGATTTTAGAACATCTCAGAGGCCTTATAATCAATCCGAAATTTACTTTCTCCCCCAGAACAATATTCTTGCATACACCATTATCTACAACACTTCTTTCGATTAAAAAATTGATTAATTTTAAATTACTTGCAATATGGTTTTACAGATATTTCTAAAAGATTATTTTCTTCGATATGAACTGCCATTTGAGAATAAAGTTTCTTTAAAATTGTATTACAAATAATTTTATACTACCGTCGTCAAATTTTGAATCAAAGAGTAGATGTTACTTGAATCCTCATTTAACTTCACAACTGCAGAATTCACTCCACTCCAGGAGTTGTGAATTTTCTAAAAGACTTTAAAGACATACACAATGTAAGAAAGATGCACAATTTTAAAATGATATTTTATAAACTGTGGCGTCCATCAGTGGATACCCAGTCTGCATCCGCCAAACATATAGGGGCTTTGTTTTTCGTCCCTCACCAAACCAAATACCCGATGGTTCATCGCTTTGAGTTCACCGAAAGAAGTTAACACGAAACAAAACTACTGATAAGAAATCCTAATTATTACAGAGTTGTTGCGTAAGTTCGCATGTTTAAATGTTAAAATTTTCGTTATTATTCCGTCATTATCTCTAATGGCCGATATATTGTGACCTGTTAATTTTTTCACAATAAACAAATAAATTTTTTATATTTGAGAGAAATAAGTCAATTAAAAATACATAAAAAATATCATCGTACGATGCCTATCATCATACGATATTGATAGGCTGACCGAGAATAACCGAATCATTTCGGTATTCCTTAAAAAATAGACTGGTGAAGCGGGCGGGCGGACGGAACACATGTATTATTTAGTAGAAACCATTTAGTTTATCATTTCTTTTTTTGTCTGAGAATATATCTAATTTGGAATCACCGAGCCACTGGATATTCGGGGACCGGGACTCTGGTACCCTGAGATCCATTTTCTTCGCTCGGTTACACAATAAATCTACATAAACCCGTCATTACAATATTATAACCATAATCATGAGAACTATCAATCATCTCTCCCCAAACCAATGGGCTTTAGTCTAATTTTTAAGTGTAAATTAGGTAATTTAATAGAAAATTTGTAATACAATTGGAAAATAGTTGCTTCAGTCAATACATCCTTATATTTCGCATCAAATTAGTGTATCTTAATTATGTCTATTGATTTCCATTCACATATGAATGAATTGAAACTTATATTGCAAATAAACTTAGATGATTCAGATTAGTCACAATTCAATTCTACGACTGGACGCAATGTATCACAGAAAATTTAGCTACCAACATTCTCTGTATAGAGGTGGAACCTATATTATCAGAAAACATTATTATCAACAATTTTCTTTCCTGTTAGCAAGGTCCAAAATAATCGAATATTCTTATATGTACAAAATCCCAAAAAATTGAATTAATTCTAAAAATACTTTGGATTAGCGGGACTACTTAATAATCCAATTTAAAATGACGAAATTTGAATATATATATAAGCCTTGTTTTTTTCTTTGAAAAGGCATGAATAACAATATTATGGGCTATCCGAATAGCTATTTATTAAATAGACAATCAAACCCAGTTCATACTTAAATCAGCCCATAATCAGAATCAAACAAGTGTTGGATCTGGTCTCCTGTTTCATATATGTAGGGCAATAATAAAAATTAATATAGCGAGTCTTTTGTACAATTAGTTTCATGTGGTCATCAAATTCAAGTTAAATGTTTAGTATGGAACTTTTCTATTGATTATTTAATTTTAAAAAGGATATTTTATATTTCTTTAAAAAGTTCTTTTATATCATTCTGTGTAAGTAGTTCTATAGAAAATTTTTATTTAAAAAAATTATTTTGAGATTTTAAAGTGCATTACTAGAAAATTATAAGGGTTATCAACGTTTATTCAAGGCATAAAAATCTGTAAAACTTATACTAACATGAATTAGCGAACCTTCTAATGGAAATTTGGAAGCATAAATCAGAATTATGGTATTCAGATTGATGTTTTACAGAGTTCAAATCTAAGTTAGATAAATTTAATAATACAATAATTAAACTGGATTATGAGCTCTTCATTTTATGATTTGTATATAATATCTTTCAGTTATGTGTATATGGAAGGGAAGTGAATGCTTATTGGTAGATTAATTGAAATTTCATTTTTTTTCGGACGAGTTAGCGACATTATTTCTAATTTTTCAAATATTTGTCACGATGTATTGGTCCAATAAGTGTCTGATATAAAATATTCCTAGAAAAATAAGATTTGATATTAAATTTGATTTTATTTAAAAATGATATCGGACTTTGTTTTCGGTAGAGTTTTTGCATTAGTCACTTAAGAACCAATATAAAACTTAAAATTATAAATGCATAAGAAGGAGTAAGCAAAAACAAGCTGAATATAGTTTTTTCGACTTTTAAACCGGTCCCTCTTGATTGGAAGTAGATTTAAATAGACTAATCTTCTTTCTTTGTGATTCTTATTTTAAAAAGATATATTTGAAAGTAAAGGAAAAAAATAAATTAATTTTTGATCTTCAATTAAATCCAGGTGAATGTAAGGCTTTTTTAATTTTTTTATTCTATATAAAGCATTGAAATTACTACTATGTTAAGATAATGGTGGAGATGATTTGAGCAGAGGATAAGTTCATTATATGCGTATTGAAAGCTCTGAGTTATAAAAAAATCTTTGAATTAGTATTATTACATAGATATTTTCATAAAAAATTACGAAAATATAGCTTACTTCGAATTCGTACAAAACATCTTCTGTTGCAGCAAATATAACACTTATTTGTTCCTTAATTAAGGCTTTACTGACCATATGAAGAGTTGGATAATCCTTTTGTAAATTATTTGAAAAATTTAAAAATAACGTATTCGGTAGAATTATCATACTCATGGCTTGAATTTAGGTGACACCTTCCGTCATGTGGTCTTATAATACCCGCGATCTGTAAAAATACCTATCATGTAATATCATAAGAACTCGTCCATCTCCAGCTGTTTTGACTAAACCATCAGTTGCAAGTAGCACAACTTTTCTTGAGTAGCCTAGCTTCCTCCAGCCTATCTATTGATGATTCATTATTTAAATTACAAGTGCCACATGATCCATGCAAACTGCTACCTGTAGTAAAGCATCTAATGATCCCTCTTGAGTATCAACGTTAGTTGATATTCTCATAGTGCTAAGTGATTTCTTTATTAGATTTTGAAGTGTTTAATTGGTACAACTTCTAACTGTCCAATATCATTTGAAAGAGTTAAAATATGCTTATAAGCAAAGGTTGGGTCACAGCACTTTTCTTCCCTGCTGAATAATACTTTGAAAATAAGTTTACCAAAATTCAGCAAATGGAGCGATTGGCTTATCCACAAAGGTTCCAAATCCAATCCTATTTTCTGAGTTGTTTAAAATTAGAGATGCTAAGCTGAATTTTATTTCTCTTCTACATAATACCTATTGATGATGAAAGATTTTTGAGTGTTTCCAAATCATCCAGCATTGTCTTCGAAAAATCCATTAGTATATATAGATCAAGCGGAATTTTATCAGAAAAACTAGCTGTAATGTTGAAAGATAGTTCAGAATCTTTTAATTTAAATTTAGCGGAAAGAAAAAAACTCAATCGCAAGCTAAAGTGCCCCTCCGATGGGAAAATCATATGTAAATCATTCTGTTCTTCTTGATCAACAAACTAAGAAAAGTAAAAGTTAAGTAAACTATTTTTGTGAAATAACGAACTTTATCAATTCAAATTATCTCTTTAAAGCATTTATTAAACCAAAATACTTCTACGATGTTGTTAAGTTTTGATTTTTCGAAAAGGATTTAAGTAAGTGTGAAGAACATGTTAAAAAGCAAATGAATCATAACGAAATTCCTTAAATATTTATTCTTTACATTCCATAAGTAATACTCTCTCTGCCATGTATATAAAAATTATGCCTGTAACTTATTTCAAAATTGTCGAAAGATATTTTGTAGATTTTGGTTTTTATAAATAACTTTACATCCGATCAAATAACATGCAGGAGTCTTAATTTATAGAATTATGGTTAGAACTGTAATGCAATAGAAATCAAGTACCCGATCTATTTCATTAAAAATATCGCAATAATTTTTAACCTTAATTTTTATTATGATCAGCAATTAAGTTAAAGAGCTTAGCTACATATAAAACTATAAAATAGTATTATAATATTAAAATTGTTGTGAAATATCTTTAAATGCTTATTATATTGATTAAATGGCACTTTATATATAATTAGAATTGTTTATTTAATTATTAATTCCGATTTATATTTAGAAATTAAAATTTTTTTATCTAAAATGGGAATCATAAAAAATTGACTCTTAAGCTTATAATATAAAATACAAAGATCGAATAGTTGTGATTTTAGTTTTTGATAATATTAAATATTATCCCAAAACCAAAAAAATATGAGGAATAAACAAAAAATTTAGTTAATAAATATTATTAATGTTTGTTTTGCTGTAATCAAGAGGTTTTTTCAATCAATATAAACAATGAAAGGACAAACACAAACCTTGGAAGAAACTGTTGGAAACTCTATATTAGAGCAAGAATTTTGATCAAAAACTTTTGTATTGAAGCATCTTGTTAGAATATGGGTCAGTACCTTTTCAAAATCAAAAATATCCTTCCAAGTTACACTTCATCGGTGCACCATGCACAGAACGGGTTTGATTTGATACATTCGTTGCAACTCTTTTTTGAAGCACATTCATCAAAGGCTCCAGAAAAAAATGACAAATTTGAGTTTAAAATAAACCAGAGTAAACAAGTTTTCATTTTTAGGTCTCACGAGATTTTTGAAACTTGCCGCGTAAAATTCGATTTCGGGTTGCTCTGAGACAGGGCTCAATGCATCAATTGTCAAGAACAAAGAAATCAATTAACAAACACTCGAATCCATTTACCTTATTTTTTACATACTTGGAATAATCATCCAAATAGACAAGTACTAAATAAAATGAAAAAATACTAACCGAAAAATAATTTTCAGGCAATGATTCCGAAAAGGTAAAAAAATAAATTTTTTATGTATAAAAAAATAGGTTTGGAATTTATTCGTATATTTATAAATAAAAATATATATATATATATAACAAAATTGGCTACTAGCGCTAACATTCTACAACTAAACTAAAAACCTATATTACAGTATGTTCTAATCAAAATAGCTACTGTTCTGCTTAATATATTGTATAAGATCTTTTTTAGAAATTATATCCAAAACCTGACTATAAGAATTGAAAAATAGCTTAAAAAATAATACCCATTTGCGATGACAATAGCCGAATGAAGTCCCAAGTCAGTAAATATTTGAATAAAGGAAAACAAAGGCATAGATGGAGCTACCGTAAAAGGGCTCTATCAAAATACAAAAACATAAATTTAAGCACAGTATTCAAAAGATCGGACATGTCAATAATATTTTGAGTTAGTCTCTCAAACTCAGGTTTTTGAATGAAAGAAACGGGGGCGTATGATGATATATCAGGTGAAATATCCCGGTTCCCTATTAAAAAATATTAATGAAAAGACAAATAAGTAAAAATTAAATATTTTATCATAAAAATATTTTGCTATTGACTAGAGTTTTAGTTATTTTAGTTTCAAAATTTAGTATGCAAATAGCTCAACACCTTATTTTTCCAATGTTAACAAAAAGTATTAGGTGTGAAAAATAAGCCACAGTTTAAGAATTTTATTTAAACCTAAAGGTTAAAGAGAAATGGAAAAAGTCATTTTTACCATAGTCCTTGTCATTTTAATAAGAAAATAAACAAT
>LDMZ01011890.1:0-12410 GCA_001455285.1 Sphaeromyxa zaharoni
GATAGAATCATTAGGCCTAGGCTGTATGAGGGCGGGCCGCGGGCCATAGTTTGCCCACCCCTGATCTAGTAGATTTTTTATCAACCATCACGTGTAGGCATGCGTCTTATAAATCTATGATGATGAACTTTTGTCCTCTGGAGAGTGTCTTAGCTATGTCTTCAAACTTTGGGAGTTGGTAAGGTTCACTTTTGATGTACCGATTAATCGACACTTTAAAGTCTCCACATACTCTTATCACCCCATTAGACTTGATGACGTTAACAATAGGTGATGCCCATATAATAGGTTCTTCCAGAGGGTTTATTTTCTCGATAACATCATTTTCAACAAGTCGTTGAAGTTCTTTTGCCACTTGTTCTTTAATTGAATAGAGGACGGGTCTAAGATTGAAAATAACAGGTTTGGCATCACTGGAAAGCCGTATTTTTGCCTCATAGTTAATAATTTTTCCAAGGTTGTTCGAAAGGATATTTTTATACTTCTCAAGCAGATGTCTAACACTTAGCCGGTCGTTCAAATTTGTAATTTTGTTGATTTTATTCAGAATGATCTCGATCCCGAAAGGGTACATCCAATTTTGGCCTAGAAGAGGTACATCGTTTCCTTCTGTCACATATAAAGGAAGTTCAAAGTATTGACCTTGATGATAGACTCAAATCCGTGCTATTCCTAAAGTTGGTATAATGGAATTCATATAGCCTTTTAATGCTGTACAGTTATGCAAAGGTGGTGCTGCTATGTATTTCCATAAGTTTATTCCAATACAAGAGACTGCTGCGCCCGAATCAACATTCATATTGATAGCTTTATTGTTTATTAATACTTTAACGAAAAATTCATTTTTGTTCAAAGACTTCCATGGCTTATCAATAACGCGCAAATAGAGGTTTTCAGATAATACGTTATCAATAGTATTAGTGCTAGTACCAAGTGTTTTTTGTTTATTTGTGTTTTCATGTTCTTTCGACCTTTTCAGACACACCTTTAAAAAATGACCCTTGATTCCACAGTAATTGAAGGATACTCTTAATGCGGGACATAAATCGAATCTTTTGTGCCAAGCGTTCCCACAGCGCATACATACTTTTTCACCTATCGATTGTTGCGGAATTTTTTTTCTTTGTGACATTGCATTATGTAACTTACAAATGTTTTCTCCCGATGTAGAATCAGAAGGAACTTGTATTGCTTTAGCATTTTCCATTGCGTTTGAGTAAATTTGCGCTACTTGAATGACATTCTCAGAAGGAGTAGATACATCCAGAAAATTTTTTAATAGTTCCTGCCGGATTTCCTGATTTTTGAATCCCAGGATGAATTGATCCCGCAATCATTGGTCGAGGGTTTCACAAAACTGGCAGTTCACAGCTATGTTTTTTAGTCTCCCCACAAATTCTGGGATATTTTCTTTCTCAAGACGACTGCAGTCTCCGAATAAGAACCTTTCATATACTCAGTTGACGATCTTCTCGTGCTTTGACCTCATAAACCATACAACTGAGGAATAATTCACCTAATCGAAGTCTACATTATGAAAATGCTCAAAAATGGATCGGAAATGGGTGCTACCCACTGAATTTAATAAAAGGTCTCTCTTTACGTTGTTCATAAATCCTCACTAGCATCCAAGTGCAAAAGCCGTATTGCATGTTCAAATCGGCGCTGATAAAAGTTCCAAGATTCCTGTTTATCGTCGAACCCATCAAATTTAAATCCTCGTATAAGTTGTTTTGTATTTTGATCCATTTTCGTCAATGAAAATATGTTGAAACTGTATTTACAGATACAGGTTTCTGACCAAAACTACGCATGCCTACTCTAAGGGTATAATACTACAAAGACTAAGTGTTTGAATTATTCAAAGAAATGTATCGAGTTATTTTAAATATTTTCTTTGAATTTTATAATTTTGTTGGCTCTTTCTAGAGAGACATGAAACAATGAGGTGTAACATATTAAAAACTAACCATTAACGATCCTACCGGAATACATATAATTAATATAATATTAATCCCAACAATTTTTTCCTTGAATTCATATCGTCGCTGATATATAAATTTTTTATTATATAGATAAACTATAATTAAGCAAAATAGATCTCTTGTAATTTTAAGATTAAAGAAAATTTTTTGGATCCCATAGACTTTATTGCTTCGTCATTGTCTTAAACTGAAATTTGGAGAATAATCGAATCCTAAAAAATTAAAACGAAATTTAGAACGGAAAATTCGATTTATTAGTTTCAAAAATATCGTTTAAGGGATATAAAACAAGAAAATTTATATTTAACCATAATAATTATAATTTTTGCGATACTTTCAAATGTTATACAGTAATCCCTCATTTATGACGGATAGTGGGACCAATATTCCCCTTGATAAGTAAAATTCCACCATTCCTTTTTTTAATTTTTAATATAATAAACGTTTTTACAACTTTTCTTTTGCTAAGATCACGATTTTTTTAATTTTTGTAACAAATTAAAAACACAAATACCTTGCAATTACCTACGGTTAGCAATATTGCATTAATATTTTCATCCAACAATGTTTGTATTGTATTCCTCGTCATACATACTTTGATTTGAGAATAACTGAATCTTCTCCATTTTTTTCATCTCCGGTATTTCTCTTGATGTGAGGCCCATGTGTGTGCTGTTTCGTTTGTCATTTTATTTGAGTACTTTTTACCCCTCAAAGTATCGAGAGGACACTGTACAGGGTGTTTGAATTGGTATCAGTTGCAACTCTAGAACTGATTTGGTGGAACAAAACACTGAGTTAGTAGTAGAACTAAGTAATTTTATTAAGGTTTGAAGTTCAAAAATAAAGCGCCGCTTTGCTTATGATTAGTCATCAGGCATATATTATTCAAAAAAACTTAAATACAATTCACTTTTTTCCTTAAAAACACGATAAGAACATTTCAACTCATTGATTTAAAAAAAACTTGCCATTTAATAGTGAATTTAAATCATGATAGTGGCAATAAATATTCAAAAAAAATTGTTGATCTCAAATATTGTGAGTTAAATTAAAAGATTTTATCAGAAATTGTTTTAAAAATTTGCTTCAAATAAAGTAATCAAAACTTTAAATTATTAGATGAGAAGTAACAACTATTAGTAATTTTTAATAAAATCTGATTTGCGGATGCAATGGATGAAAAAAATTGAGGTTCCATATGCAAAAAATGATGTGTTTTAAGCTAAAATCAGAAATTTAGGATTGAAATGGATCACGTATATTATAAAATTTAAATTCAAATGATACGGTTGAAGCTATCTGAGAATAATATCATTTTTCCTTAATTAATTTCGTATTTGCAAATATCTGAAGAGAAACTTTTTGAATCAAAGAACAATATTTAAAAGTTACTGCAGCGGAAAGCCACAACGGGTTGAATTTGGGCGTGAAATTTTTTGAACTATCCAAAGACACGAGGCGGGAATCAGGGAGTGAATCACAAATATTTATTATATTAATTTCTCTTAAACAATCTGGGCTATTGTAAGCAGAGTTTATATTCTATTTTTTATACAGCACCTCAAATAAACCTTTTATTAATTAACCAATTCCTAAACAAATACTTATCAATTTTTAAAATTTAGACGATGGTTCTTACTTAACTTTTGATTTTACGAACTCTAGATAACATGCGGAATTCTAATTTAAATCTATAAATAACTCAATAAATCGTTATTTAAACTCTTCATTCATTTTCCCAGAAATAGCATAGGGGTGTAATTTTATTTAAAAATATTAGTTTATTGTAAAATTCAAATGGACTTTTCACTTAATAAAGTAAAACTGGTTTCAATTTAGAAATATAGTGAAAGTTGCTTGACAATGGCCCTCAAGTGAATTGAATAAAGCCTATTAAATCAAATATAGTTTAGATTACCACTGGTTTCGTGTTTTCAAGATGTTTTTATTTTAGTGATTTTATTTAAAAATACTTTTTTATCAGAAAACGATTTTAATCTCATCGATCCATTAAATGGAAGGAAAAGCGTAAGATACACAAAAATTTTTACTATTCTAATATGAAACAAAGTAATAATTTATATGAATATATACATTCTGATTTATTAATTAGGTTTTGATTGTGATGATATTTGGTAGAATTTGTATTTTATCCTAAACAACTTATGGATCAATTTCTTTTCATAGAATTTACTAGTATAATTACTAGTAAACATAACAAAAGGAGAAAATATAGGCCTGTGCAAATTTAATGTATGAGCATATCATTGAAATCAGTGTGCGTGGCGATGATTTCACAAGAAAAAATTATCACGTCATCATGTGGAGTACTTTTCAAATAAAATGCGTACAAAAAATAATTTAAAGGTTATTGCAACTAATTTTATGATTTCCATTACTGATAATAATATATCGTGAAAAAATTAACTTCACATCTTGAAAAAATACATTCAATACTCAAAAGGGTGTGAAAAAGCTCAATGAATGAATGAAGAAATATATTTTTTATATAAAAAAACTACGACATAATAGCTTTCAGTGCTAATTAGGTTGTCTCTACCCTATTAAACTTAAAAACTAACATTCCAATTGCGAACCATTGATCAATTCTACGCAATGGCATTACGCTAACCATGAGACATTTCCATTTACAAAATAAATTTATACATGAACTTTATAGCGTGTGATTAGCTATCTAATCTTCTTGTTTGCAGAGTAAATCTTCCATAATACTTGCTCTTTGTGTCGTTTCACATTAAAATCGCGTTGTTTCAATCAGATTTTAATATGAAATCTCAGGACAAAGAGGCCGATTCTCAGCTATGCATCCTTTTTTATGAAGTACTTATCAGAAGAATGATATTGTTAAGGCGTTAACCATATATAATCAAAGTGATAATTATTATAAAAAAAAACAAATAACAAAAAGATAATCATAAAAAATGCAGACAATCAGCCCTTAGAAAATCAATAAACAAAAAAATCTTAAAATACTAATAATTTGCAAACGGTACTGGACTATTTTTGGATGCGGCGTATTTTTCACGCCGGTATTTGTAGACGCATTCGGCTTTATAAACAGCGCTATAAGAGGATAAACTCCCGCGCTCTGCGCATCGTTTCTTTTGTTTTTGCCGATTCTGTTGACGCGGTTATTTTCATTATATTTGATTACGTTTTTAGCATTAATTTATTGGTAGTTAATTTTAAAAAAGTTAAGATGGCAGAAACTGATTTACACAACTCTACTTCTGTTACTTCTACATTCAGGGATGTCTGTAAAGTGCTCCATATTGATAGAGCTATCATTGAGGATGCATGGATTGATTTTGAACGAGTTAGTGGACTTTATGCAATACAGGTAAGATAGGAAATCTTCACTGAATACGATAACTTTAGGGTAACGTTCTTGGATGGTTTGGTGTCTCCCTCTACATATCAATCCTAAACAATATTAATAACCACCCAAAATCTGACACTAGCCTATTCGATATACTTAGGGAAACAAAGTTAAGGTATTCTTTTTTATGCAGCTGCTCTAAATGTCCCATAGTATTCATGAATTTTTCCAGAAGACGAAAAAATGGATAATAATGTCTAAACCATTGTTTTCTACATCTGAAAAAATCGAGGATATGACATATGAATTTAGCCATGTTGCTATTGCATTAGAAAAGTATTCTGAAAAATTTTTTAAACTTTTCGTCTATCCTGAACAGAAATTATCATTGATAAATCCAACATTTAACAAGCGTAAACAGAGGAGGAAGAATTGTAACATCAATGAGATTTTCCACTTTGGGTGGATCTTGTTTATTTCAGTTAAGGCATTCTCTGGTAAAGAGTTTCACACGTTAATGGGATGCATTCATTTGATTCATTGCGTTTTACAATTTATTTTCGACAATGTAATCAAAAATGAAAAAATATATGATAAATTAATAAACAAGAATGTACTGGAAGCAAAATCACATCCAGAAGCGAGGTTGGATGTTTCATTAGAGCTTTTTGGGGGTGAGACCGAAGAGTTCTTTGGGGACTATAATTTTATTCGAAAGACTGTATGGCAAGGTTTTTTGACAGACTTAATAGATGCTGACATTCTGAAACTTGATAAGAAAAGGCTAACTCGGTTATTCGACCCAGAAAACTTTGCTCATAATATGTATTCCTTACTTTTGCCGTCATTTTTATTTTTGGCTAGACACAATGTTAATCAGTACTATTCCAAAATGCTCAATTCTACCTATGAATTAGATGAGCGGTACTTATTGTTTTCCGTATATGGAATGGATGGTTTTAATCCGTTCCCAATGATTGATTTTTCAAAACATGATTTTTATAAGAAGTTTATTTAATTTATAGGTTTAAATTTTTAATCTAGGTCAGTTGATGTAAAAAATGGTTCGTCAGCTGAAAATGTTAATTTCAGTTTTTTAATATTGGATCGATTAGACTGACTGTGAGAGAAGATCTGAATCCTCAGACTCTCCTGAAAATCGGAAATTGTAATATTTTATCCGCCAAATAAAGTTTCTATTAGCAGAAATAACTTGTTTAAAGGATTTTTACTTTCAAACTTGACGTTTTCTGATTTAAGTGAAAGTATTACCGATTTTTTAGAGTATATCTTCCTGGATGTTCATAAATTTTGATTTAGGAAATATAAAATTGTTGATAAGGAGAGGATATTTCAGCTAAGTAATCGGTACAAAGATATAGTTAAAAATAGTGTAAACATAAAATTGATTGTTTTATATAAATATTATAGAAAGGAAGCGAAAGTCTGGCTAGTGTCACCTGTTTACTATTTCAACGAGTTCCACCTTTTTAACTATTTTACATGTAAAATAGCTCCTGCTTTCTGTTTTGCGTTATGAGGTAACGAAACTGCCAGTTTCCTCTTTATCGGTATTTTTACAATTTTGCTTTTTACAGCGCAATTAGAAGCTAGTTGAGAATGAATTGTTTTTTAAATTAATCTTCATCTGCTCCTTAGAAATATTGAGTTTTGAAAATGAGAATGAATCGTTTTTTTCACATTCTTTGTTTGATTTAAACTTTTAGAAACATTTTGGATAACTTTATTATGTTTGATATTGATGCTTATACCTTTCTTCTAATAATTGAAATAATTATTCGAGCAGAGCCATACTTGTCAAAAGAAGCGGTAAAGCATTTAAATTTTGTATAAATCTTTTGCATTTTGTGAACTTTCGAGGTTGAAGAATCAATTATGAATATGCACGCTTGGAAAAGGGGATCCTCTCTTTTTGAGGCAATACGAAAAAATGGCACTAAAGTACCTACATTGGATGATGTTTCAAAATCATATGGAACGAATGGTTCCTATTTTGTTACACCGGAACGACTGGAAATGCAACCTACCATGGTAAGATCAGTTCCTGTGAAACATTCTTATGATAATTTTCAGTCATATAGTGAATTTTTTCATTAAATTTTTCATATTTTTCAGGAAATAACACGACTAGCAGTTACATGGATATGTATCAGTCAAGACATACTGTTGAATCAGTTAAAAGAAAATTGTTCGATTGCAATGACACTAATAAAATTGCAAAAATGGCTGAAAATAATCCAAACCCTGTGGTTTGTTTTGATTTTCCAGTTTGCAATGCCGATTTGTTAAAAAATAAATCAACTTTGGGCTCCTCTAGGATAATCCCGCATGTCCAATCCAAGGATGTCCCGTCCCGTAATGCGCCTGTAAAATTAGAGTTAACACCTGTTGTACTAAAGAGTCTTTTTAATCCACAGGCAAATGATTTACAGGAATCCTTTGTTTCACCTAAGCCTAATCAGAAGGATATAGTTTGCAAATCAATTCTTACACCCTTGTTGTATTTTATGAGAAAGTTGTACCACCTTGCATCTTCTAGACTTTCAAATCTCTGTTCTTTTTTAAGTATGAGGGAAGACTTTAAGTCAAGATGCTGGATGTGTGTTGAGAATGTTATTGTCAACCATTGGCATTTGTTGATTGATCATTGTATGGACCAAATGATTATGTGCTCGGTGTATGCAATTGGAAGAGCTCTAAATGAAAACTGGACTTTCAACCTTATTTTATCTTGGTATCGTAGAGAAATTTACGCAGAGAGTGGTGTGTATAGACACACATTGATTGATTCGGGTGATGATGTAAGAGACAGTAAGGAGGAACATAAAAATCCTGAAATCGGAGATTTGATTAAATATTATAATGAGGTTTTTTAATTCTACTGAATTAAATTTATTTAGATATTTGTGAAGAAGCTACAGACGTATATACTCCAATTTACTCTTCCTGACAAGGTTTTTTAAGATTATATTTTTCTAAGGTAGTCAGAATGACTCGTTGATACTCTCACCATTGCCAAAGATAAAAAGCTTTGACGGTTTTTCATCGGTTAGAGTGTCACCAAAATGTCACGTTTTTGTTTCTCCAAAGAAAAACGTTACTGGTAAGAAAATTTTAGCCAAAACAGACTCACTATACTGCTACGAACACAGTCCCTCTAAAATACTTAATAATATGAATAGCAAAATAAAAGAGGTATATAATACACCTAAAAAGGATGGTTCTTTTAATTTTAGAAAAACTCATGGATATTTATCTCCAAATGATACACAAAAGTCGCAAATTTTTAATGAGGACTGTCGTAGAATCGGTATTATTTCATCCAAGAATAAAATAGAACCATCCAGATCTGGTTTATGAAAAATATCCGATTAAATTATCATTTAAAAAAAGTTGTATTTTTAGAAATAAATATTAGTATAAGATATTTTACTCTTAATGAATAGTTCTTAATCTAATGTTCGTTATCAGAACTCATCCGGTTCCGTACTTTGCTCCAGCTGCATTGTTCAATGCTTTCTCGACCTGACTCTTGCTAATTTCGGACTTGATGGAACCATGTAGCTCAGTCGCGAAGTTCCTAATAACTTTTTTTACTAATCCCTTGTCCGTTGAGACTGCTGCCTTCTGTAGTGGCGAAACTTTCTCACCAACCCAAGAAATAAAAGCGAACTTCTTTCTTCTGCTCATTTCGTCTCCAATCTCATGAGAACAGAAACAGTATAATCTTGCATCGTCTTGTAGAATATGTAACAGATAAAACCTATTTTTACCCTCACACAAGTTTAAGAAATCATCATAGCTTATGCCCTCAGCCACGGAAGTAATTGTGTTTTCAACGTAACCAAATGCTACCCTGCATTATGTTAAAAGTTTAAGTACAATTTTTTATATATTAATTAAAAAAATTTAATATTATACTGTTCTTTAAGACGTACCATTTAACTTCATCTGTATTTCGAATTTTTTCATAGTACTCGTTGAGTTTTTCCGTATCTACAACAGTTCCCCTCATTCTACTCTATACAGCACAGGTGAAGTATACTCCTAGACCGCAGCCGTAATATATATATCTCATGACTCCACCCTGAAATATACATGGGTGTGTGTCTTCTAGATTTTTGCGCATGAAGAGCAGCTCTAGTAATTTGTCTAAGGTTCCTTATTAAAAATGCTTATTCTGCCGATATTTTAAATACTTGACGTAACAAACGGTTAATGTATGTATCAACAAAACAATTCTTCCCGCATCTCTCATAAGTTTTGTTACTTTGGTTTATTTTGAAAAAAATATTTATGTTAGTACTCTAGCTCATGACCATGTTTGTTTTATATTTTTTCAATGAATGAAAAAATCTAATGAATTGTGTGTATCATTAAATCGTTTTTTTCAAAGTACTTAATATTTTAGATTATATGCCTAAGTATTATTAACTTATTT
Source organism: Sphaeromyxa zaharoni (assembly GCA_001455285.1). Lineage (NCBI taxonomy): Eukaryota > Metazoa > Cnidaria > Myxozoa > Bivalvulida > Sphaeromyxidae > Sphaeromyxa > Sphaeromyxa zaharoni. The sequence continues at coordinate 9,791 of LDMZ01011890.1, forward strand.
CATATTTGAGCTTAAATATTTAAGTAGGAATGAGGAATTATGATTCTTGTGCAGGTTGGATACTTATTTATTGCCTTCCAGTGCTTATTATATTGAATTAAATTATACTTATACTTTAATAAACATAGTATATATGTTCAAAATAAAAATAATTGTATGTACAAATCATTCGATTTATATGTAGTTTTTGGACTTAGAATAAGACCTGTGATCAGATGAGCTTTTTTTAGTCACGCTTATTTATAAATCTATTTTTGGCAAGTGCAAAAAATAGTTTTTTTTAATGACAACTTTCGATAATTATTAATATATTGAAAACTTCATTTGCTCCTCTAACAAATCCCTAGATTATTTTTTAAATCTTTTTGATTAAGCACTTAAGATTAGTTACTCGGTAAGTAAATTAATTATAAATTTTTAAAGATGTATTTACTACCCATCTATTTTTTATATAATAGTTTAAAAAATAAAAGATTTGGTTCCTACATCAGTGACTTGTAAATGTGGCATTCATCTTTTTAGCAAATTCATAGTGTTGCGAATTTTATATACCTCGGGAAAAGTAAAACAATATATACAAGTACTCTTTTGCATTTTTTGAAACTTATAATGTTTTAATTAATACCAATTTTATTTTCTAATTCTTCAAGTTAAAATATCTTATTTCCAAAATAATAAATTTTCAATTCTGAAATATTTTTCTCGGTAATTAATTTTATATTGAGAACATAAAAGTATCCCGTATATTTTTTGTAATTATTTTAAAATTGTTAAAAAGATTACAAAAATATATTTTATCCTGAATTTATTTTTTCAGATTTTAGTTAATTAAATAGTATTACGAAGTGGCAGCTGAATTCAAATAAAATATGTCATACATTTTATGAAAAAAATTATATCAGGTCTGTTAATATTTATAAATGTCCCAACTTTTGCAGAAATTTTTTAAATATCTATATGGAGATATTTTTATTGAATAATTATATTTTTGAAACCGATTGTATTTTTTATTTGGAAATTAATTATAATATCAACCATAACTACTTATGAGTTCACATGAATTTTGCCTGTCATTTAGTTGATGCTTAACAAATATAATTTTTTTTAATAATCTCTTTTCCTACATTTTGTAGTAAAATCAGGGGTTATTTTTAAAAAAGTGTAAAATAATGAAAATCCCTCCTGAACGAAAATTGGTACTTCTAGTCCTCTTGGGAATGACAAGTATTAATACATTAAATACTATATATAAAATCTTTCTCTGTACGAAACAGATTTTTAATCATTGCTTAATTACTGAACATAAATTAATGCAGCATTTAATTTGGATTTCCCATTACCGGGTGTATTCTAAGAAAGACTATCTTTGAGTACAACAGAGGTTAGCTTAAATCCTTCCCTTTTGGATCCTTCAATTAAATTAATTATTTGAGTAAAGGAAAAATAATTAAAATAAAAAAAATTTAATGAAAGTTAACATGAGTATTCTGGAATTTATCACCTAGAAAAATATTAATTTTCTCATTTATTTCGTAATATTTAAGCTACGACATACCAAATCAAATTTTTGTGTAATGTTATGCGAAATGAACTATTATTAAGAGTTACTCAGCAACTATTTTGCACTATTAAGTGTCTATATCAAGCTATTCGATAATTTTTGCACAATTTTGTTACTTAGTATTTGAATGGTACTCTATATAAGCAAGGAAAATAAACATATTTTAGAATTAACTTATTTTTACTTCTGAAGCATAAATTTTTGTACACATCATTTCCAATTAACTTGGGAAATTTTTAATAAAATTTTCATATTTTGCGATCACCATATCTATCACAGAAAAGCAAACCATATAGAATATAAAGATTAGTTGTTGGTTAATGAAGTGATAGATACAAGCAATCAAAATTCGACCGGGAGAAATTAGTCAGTGTTTTAAATCAGAAATGTACAAGCTTAATCAGAATGATTTTATAAAATCATTTCCATTTAAAGAAACATCCAAAGTTTTAAAGATAAAAAATAGCACTGCCACAAACATAATATAAAGGTGTAATCAACCGGGAAAAATAAAGTTAAGGTTTATCAAAAGTATCAAATAAAAGTTAAGATCGAATTGAGGAAATCATCTCAAAATTTCATTCCTCGACTCTCGAGGAAGTTAAAAAGAAAACAGAACAGTGAATTCAGTATTTTTATATCAAAATTTACGATATATATTGATTTGATAAAACTTTCAATTAAAATGAAAAAACCTCATAGAGAAATTGATACCGTTAATAGGGAAAATATTTTATTAAAGAAAAAGTATTGATGGTGGTCTAAACCTTAATATACGGTGGATTACTAAAAATAATCTACATTGGTGAATCAAACACTAATTCCGATCTCCAGAAAAGTAAGGCTAGGTTAAAACTTGGATCAAGGACTAACGTGGTTATTCCAGCTATTTTTAATTGTTGAATTATCTTGATTGCCTTGTCGTCTTCAAAGAAGCCAATTCTTTACAAACTGATAGCCAATAACAAGGTCAACGACGATGCATTTAATAGTTATTTTAAGAAGCTGTGAAAGATTGTTGATAAAAGAGGAGGAATGATAAATGTCTGTTTTATTTTA
>LDMZ01011919.1:0-15167 GCA_001455285.1 Sphaeromyxa zaharoni
GATTTACAGATATGCCAGGGGAGTTAAAAGAAAAGCTATCGGAAATGGGAATTACAAATCCTCTTTTGAGTCTTGACAATGCGAAGATTCGCCATGGGTGCAACCTCAATTGGGTCGGATTTGAAGTTGTATACCAACCCCCATATTGCCCCTTTCTTAACCCAATGGAGAACTGTTTTTCCAATTGGAAGAATTCAGTTCTAAGAGCAATGTGTAAGACTGAACAACAGTTGAAGAATGCAATCAGGGAAAAGTTTCAAGAAATATCTGAGGCTGACTGCAATGGTTATTATCGGAATATGCTTCGAGATTTGCAGAGAGCAGCAAACAAAGAAGTTATTAAAAACTGAAAATAAATTGTGTTGAAAATTCGGAAACTTTAATTAAGAGTTGTCGGTATGTTTTAACTTTTCTTAATCATTTTCCTAACATATGTTATGCGTAATAGCATTCTCAATACTTTTTAACTATCTCTAATGATAGCTCAATATAATTATAGGAATGTTGAAGCCATATTTAAATAATATTGGGGGATTTGGGGAAATAAATTTTATAGCTAAATAAAGAGATTTGGATTGATAGAGGAGGTTCAATTCAAATATTTTAAGATCAAGGACCCATATGATATGTTTTAAGAATATGTGTTATCAGATATACATTTTTTAAAGGCAACACACCTATCCAGACAAAACTCTAAGTTTAAGTTATACAAAAAGTAAACTACCACCTAAAAACTTCTGAATATTTGATATTATGAAATTATTTTACATTTAAATGGGATTATTATTTTAACAATATTTCGAAATCATTGAAATTTTTTACCTGTAAAATTATTTTATAATATTATTTTTTTATATTAGTAAAAAATTATTCTTTTCATATTAAAAATTTCAACATATAAGGATGCTAAATTTATTTAATATTAAAAATCATTAGTTTATATATTATATCAAATAAATTGTTTAATTATTTAATTTATTTTCAAAATTAATTAATTAAATTAATATTTAAATATAGAAAGTTTTAATGAAATGATTTTTCTTTCGAATGACCAAGAAATACTTAAAGTATTAAAAGCTTTATGTATATAATCAAAAACAATAACAAATGAAGAACTATAATATTTTATTCAAGAGTGGCGATATTGATCGGAACAAAGGCGATATAGATCCGAAAATCCTGTACTCTAAAAAAAGTCCAAAGTACGAACGGTTCCAAGCTGGAATCAATAAATTTGCCTGAACGTTTTCAAAAATACTGTTACAACCTGCATTTTGAAAGGAGGTTCCTGGCGGTTGTAACGATCTGTATCAAGAAAAAAACAGATTACCGAATTTGCTAGAGTTGGACGCGTTAGAAGAAAATGCGAGGAAAGTGTACCGGCACTTCCGTCCTCAAGAACCCCTCAACCTTCCATTACAGCTTAATTTAAATCAGGAGTGGAAGGAGAAACTTAATTCCGTAATTCATGTATTACCACAGAGGATATCAGGCTCGAGAGGGCCAACTTCGGCAGCATTAGGGGAAACAGAGGCTCCACAGCCTCTAAAAAGATCTTGAAAAGACTGCATTTTCGCTCGGTACTAAGTACGGTTTATTCGAATTTGAAGTCGTGCCATTCGGTCCAAAAGGAGCACCTTCGACATTTAAAAATTTATTAATCAAATTTTTCTCAATATGGAATTAGTTATGATATATATGGATGGCATTGTACTATTTTCAAGGACATTAGAAGATAACTTAAGTCGTTTAATGAAGTCTTCAACGTACTGCTAAAAAATGGTTTAACCATCAATTCAACTAAATAAAAGTTTGATCTGAAATTATGAAATTATCTTGATTTAATTTTTAGTAAAAAGGGTGTTTTTCGAAGAGGCAAAAATATAACCGATAATAAACTATCCTGTGCCAAAATCATCAAGAGAATTGAAAAGATTTTTATGTCTAGAGTCTTATTACCGAAAATTTATTAAAAACTTCGTAGGTATTGTATATCCACTACATAAAATGCTTAACCCGTGCACGAAATTTGACTAGAATCAAGAATGTACGGACTCTTTTGAACAATTAAAATTCCTACTGACTAATTGTGGTGCCACCGCATTTAATCACGCCATACCCACGGATGTGGCTGGCGGCGAAGTAGTTTTAGACGGTATAACGATAGCAATTAGTCATTGTTTGTTTTTAATAGTTGAGATTAATATATAAATGGAAAGTGACAAAAACCTGGGCAGTGACTTTTCGAAGTCATTGTTCGTCAATTACATTTTCGGAGGGAAATACCCGGTAGGGTACCTCACTAATCCACCGTATTAGCGTTACCGGACTTATCCAAATTTTTTGAAATGTTTGCATATGATGGCAATAATGCTCTATGATATTTACTAGAACAAGACGGATGCGTTATCTGTTATGCGAACAGGATCCTTAACGAAGTTAAAAAATCTTATTATACGAACTGGAACGTCTGGCAATTGTCTTAGATCTCAAAATGTTTTGACAGTAAATGCTTGATTCTATATTCCTACTAATCACAGACCACGAACTGTTAACGTGGTTATTGAATGATAAAACCCAAGAAGGTAAGGTAGGTATATGGATTATTCAGATCCAAGAATTTTATTTTGAAGTGATTATCGTAAAGGTAAAGAAAATATAAATGACGATGATCTGTCTAAGTGCACTCCTTACTGAAGTGAATATCATAGTTACAGTCACAGATTTAAAAAACCCAAAAAAAGATGAAACCTTTAGATACGCATCAGATATTATTATAAAAAAAACTTAAATGTGAGTTTAATAAAGTGCAGAACCGGATGATCAAAAGAATTTTAGAAATCAGAAATCAACTTAGGTTATCTGACGGAACATTATGTCATAAATATGCAATTACGCATGAACAGGATGTAAAGGAATATGTTGTTGGACCTACTGCTTATAAGTCTACTTTTTTAAAATTTTCTCATTATTCCTATTATCTAGTCATTTCTTACATAAAAAAACTTTAAATATATCTAGAAATCTGTGTTATTAGCCTGGAATGTATTTGAACACGTTTAAAAATTGTTCTAATTGTAAGAACTGCCAAGCAGGAAGAAGAATGTCTTCTTTGTCACCATTAATGCTTATGGTTATTGGATCGCCCTGGGATGCGGTTTCAATAGATATACTAAATGGCAGCAATCAGGGAGATATATGTATGTTTTAGGCAATCAAGACTATTTTACTAAATAAGTTTGTGTGGTCTCACTACAAGATCAAACTTCAGGAAGTGTTATACGTACATTGATAAAAGTTTTTTCATACTACAAATATCCTCGGAAAAGACATTCAGATCAGGAGAAAATTTTAAATCTTTGATCTTTAAACGATTTATGAGGCTTTTGTTGTTGATAAGTCTAGAAATACCGCTTATCATCCTCGAGTTAACGGATTTATTGAAAGTTCAAATCGTGAAATGATTTCTCTCCTTAGAAGACTAAGAAATGAAGAAAATCGGCACGTAAGTTTTGATTTAGCGATATATGCATACAATACGGCCAAAAATCTTCGTCTAAAGTCAATCCATGTAGCATTATATGGTAGGAAACCCAGAAGGGTTTTCTTTGAAAAAATCAAAAACTACGGATCGCCTAAGCTATTTGGAAACTACAGTCATCGGATGTACGATATAATCGAAAACGATCTCTTCGCGAAGTAATAAATTCGAGAAATTAATTTTATGAAGTCATAAAAGCATGTAAGGAGGAATTCAAAACGGGTCAGAGTGTTTTTAGGAGAATACTAACAAAGAGAAATATTTCGCATTTCTGGGAGCTGGGATGGAAATTAAGAGAGGTTTAATGAAAAGAAGTAAGCATAGTTGACAATGGCAATAAGAATATGAATGTGAGTTCTGACAGAATAAAGCTAGATTGATCAAAAGACGTAATAACTAGCTCAGTCCATGAACGATCAATTAAAGATAAGAATGTAATGTTGGGATCCCTAACCTTCAAGAGTTATACCGACTCTAGCCAGAGGCTTTAAAATGTAAGACTTCCCGAAAGATATAGAGAAGGTATCATAGACCTTCCTTACCACGGGGTGAAAAGTGTAGTGTTTAATTAGTAGATTATTTGCTAATAGCACAGTATAAAAAAGTGTATTTAGGCACCGACTTAGGATAGTTATAATTCTTAACACCTAGATGAAAATTTTAAATTAAAAGCAGTCTTTCACCCTGTAACAGTTATGAGATAATAAGAGCATAACATGATTACTTTCAGTCTTTAAAATTTCACAATTTACATTCGATTGCCTTAATTAGAATGCCAAAAGTATTCCAAATTAAATGTTCTTTGCAGTCGATACTGTAAGTTTTTGAGGGGCGTCTGAAAGATCCTGATATTGTATTCTATAGAACAAATCTATGAGGCTTAAAATCTGATTTTGCAAAAGAAAAATTAAAGTTTTTAGGTTATATTATTAACATTCTTAAATTGAAGCCTGGGTGTTCAACTATCTAACTTTTCCTAAAGTGGAACATTTTGTCAAACCAAAAAGAATTTCAAAAGTGTTCTGATACGCGTAATTATCCACCATCTTTTTGTTGAAATATTCTCTGCAATTACTATCCTTCGTTCCAAATGCTACATTCTGATATAACCTGAAAATAGGAAAATTCTTAATGGGTATTATTCCAAAATTTAAATTATTCTCTGGTTAATCTATCATATATAAATATCCCTATTTTGTCCTTCCATGTATGCTATACATTAATATATCTGATTTCAACCTTGTTGCCGCAATCGCAAAAATCAATCACTGCAAAGAACTCCCAATATCCTTTGCCAACAAATCATTAAGCTTATTCAAGAGAATTGTAGTACATTTGATCTTGAATTTTGTAAATTCTTTATGAAATCAGGAAATTCCGTCATTATCTGTATGGTACTCATAGTAGAAGAGTCAGATGGATTATGTAAATCTAACAATAATCTTTTCGATTGTGACGCATCATATATCCGGCAAAAATTGTTAAAGATTCCTCATCAATATTAATGTGTTGTTTCTCAATGAAGTGACCTACACTGAGCTTCTGGATAAGAGAAAGATGAATTTATTCTTTCAAAAAAAGATTTCAGAAGGCCGAGCGGTGCACTGTTTTCGGTAAACATGTTTAAGGATATAAAAAATTTTAATATTTATAAATATAGGATATTTCAGCATGGTCACACGATTTTTACCTTATCTAGCACTCCATCTTCATGTCAAGATGTTTGAAATAGCTCAGAGCAAGAACTTAGTAAATAGGGATTTATAAATGTTGAATCTGCCACGCGCAAACATTTTGAAACAAGTAGTAACCATGTAATCTGGCGGGCGGTGGAACAAACGTAGTTTTGTAGAGTTAGTTTGTAGTAACACTATTGACTGAATATGGCAAAGGAGGTTTAACAAATGGTAAATGCGTTCCAGATACTCAGAAAAAATGAATTGATTCTACACACCAAAAGTTGAATTGCATCCTATTCCGATGTAATTAGCTGTTTTTACTAGAAAAATTGATTTCACAGTCATATTTCCAAATGCCGAGAACGAAAACAAAAACATCATCGATGTTGTGAATTTTTAAATTGAGTTGATGGGTTTGCCATACTCGATTTACTGCTGATACTTTCTCCTCAGTTTAAACCACACACCGATAGCAGTTCTGGCTCTTCCACCAAAATTCATTAAATCACCGCATAATTAGATTCTACATTATTTTTACAAATATTTCAATATGTTTGTGTTAAAAAGATCAAAGCTACACCGTATCGTCCAATGGAGAGGCAAAAAAATTCATTGCAGAATGTCTATATTGTTCCTTAACGAGTTCCATGAAAAATGAAACCAGAATTTAAATGGAATTTTATTCTAACCTAGATGGCCAAAGGCTGTAATTTTTTTAGTCCAACTCGTATACGTGGTAAATCTTAGACTGTCCATCGACCTTTAATTAGTAAAGACCAAACGAAGATTCATAGAGTTTCCACCATATATCCGGTTTCCAAATTACTGGAAAGGTTTCAAAAATACGATTTCCTGCTGATGTAAACAGTAATAACGCAAAAAGGTAATTTAATAACTATTCTGCGTTTAAAAAATTAAACGAACCTCGTATAAAATAGGTAATCGAATATATTTTTAAGTCAAGAAAACTAACAACTTATCTCGACCATTCAATGAACCAATCATTAATAAAAATTTGAACCATCCAGTGTGTTGGAAAGGATTTCTACGAACAGTGATTAAGGAAAAAATTTCATCATTATAGTATTTTTAGAGTTACATCTCTTGATAATAAACCAAGCAATTTTATTCAATCTGAAATATCGGATAGAGGATCTTAAAAATTTTAAAGAGACAATCCTAAACCAGAATTTTTCCAAGGTTAATAACATACAGACCATCGCATTTAGTCGTCTGGTAATCGGTAACGACACCTTACTACTGCTGACGGTCTGAACCATAAAATATTTTTGTGAATGTCTATGAATGTATTTTTTAATAAAATAAAGACTTTTATTCATTCTACTACTCGTATTAATTAAATTTGCTAAAAAATGGAGAATAGGTATATATTACAGATATTTTAAGTTTTTTTGCATTGTTTTTTGAATTTTAGGAGAATGTTTCTCTTATTTAGTCTAAAGTAGCTATATTATCTATTATCTACAAACCCGACCAATATTTCTTACCATAAGTTATTTTTCACTGAAAAAAGAATTTTCATATTAGTTTACTAGATGTTCGTAATTGATATGAGGCTATGACTAGACCTTTATAATTAAAAATAAACATGGAAAATAGATATATTACACAGATTAATCGTTTGTTATTTAAAAATATTCCCATAATCATATGCAGAATGAGAGAAGTTAAGGAAACAGTCATCGCTAGTATCTTGAATCAAAGGAATATTATAAATAATCCTTACAGATTTTTTACGTTTAAGCAGAAAAATTAGCATTTCTAAACAAAAATAATCAGTTTAAATATATTATGTACAAAGTGCATTGTTCAAATTAGGCTGTAACTATATGCTTGTGATCAATCGTTTTGGCAATCAAGTAAAATTGTTGAAAGGTTAGACATACGAAAAATATTATAGCTATATACACGTGAAAATTAGGATGTATACGTATATATTTGTAAGTAACAATTACACGCAAAAATCATATTAAATCAAAAATAATTATATTAACCTTAAAAATATCCAATTCGTTTCCATTTTTCAAAGAATCAATTTGAGTGCGGTACCATACGAGATAACAGCCAACACGGTCATGTGCCGTGAACTCTTAGTGAGTCTGGTTACCCGGCCAGTATTCAGGTCCTCTTTTCTGAAACTTTTATTTAATATCATATTGTCTGGGATACTCGGAAAATGGAGAAAGACCGTGGAGGCGGCTGTCCGGAGAAGGATTGATTAACTAATTAGTTATAGGGTATCATTATTATTACAATATGTCATATCACTACACTCCACCGATTGGCGCTTACAGTTTGATCAATTCCTTCCTCAGGAACTCCCGGGTTCCTGAGAAGGTCGCTACAATATACAAAAACAAGGTCAAATAAAAGTAAATTAAGCCGCCCCACTCAAGCATCAAATTATGTTTTTTTACTATTTAATGCATATGCGCACAAAAAAGTGAATTAAGATCACTTTTCCATTAAAACGACCTGTGACAAGTGGTATTTTCTAAACTTGAAAATCAAGCGGCCAAGGTAAATATTCATTGCTTACCACACTTTCTATGAATTCAGCCCTTTATAATTTCCTTTTTAAGCCTCATCATCAACATTATGCTAGCAATAAAAAATAGAGGTACAGTTACACCAAAATTAAGCAAAAACACGTTGGACGAAAGTTACAATTTACTCTGCCATTTTTTCACTGCCGATGTGAAACGATAAATTTGATAGTAGATTATGTGAAAGGATATAACATTAAATCAATCAGAAGGGTCAGTTAAGGAAGTTTTTACTAATAGGAACGGTTAAAAATAATTCAGTAAAATTTTCCTAATCGGATCACGCAAAAGAGGTTTTATATAAAACGTTCCCAGGAATCATTTACTGTCATAATTACGTCACACATTTAAACTCATATTCCTTGTACGGGGTCCCAAGTAAGATTCCTCTATACATCTAAAATGCTGAATCTTCCATCTTCAAAAGTTTAAAAAATTAGAATCTCCAGAGTTTATGTTAATATTGGAATTCAGGTTATTATTTGTCACAAGAGTAAAATAAGTTGACTTTCAAAATTGGGATGGGAAGAAAAGACCTATTGGCACCTCTGTATTATACTCTTGATGAATGATAGCTGAAAACTTCAATAAGCATTATTACATCCAAAAAAATATGTAAATAATTTAGTAATTAAATCGACGAATTTAATCATTATCATGGTTTTTATAACATCACAACTCATTTATAACCTAGGAATATATATTAAGAGCACAGTAATAAATGGGCTCCTCTGAAGAAAAATTGAAATTATTTTACTCATATATGTAAACCTTTAAATAGTATATCGAGGGTTATTCCGGAATATTTATTTTTGAAAAATAAGTTAGGTGAAGGGTACTGTAAAATCTACTGCACTAGTTAATATTAGAATTAAATCAGAAAGGGTGGGGATTCATCCCCTAGATTTTAATTTGTTCGCGAGATCCTCCTGGAGTTTTTTCAGCTTGGCTTCATCTACAGCACTCTGTAGGGAACGTAGATTACAGACGATATCTTTGGTTTTACTAAAATAAATATTGCTCATATTTTGTCTTAAAGTATTTTCCATATCCTCAACCATCTGACCCATATTGCAAATATGACTATCAAAAGACGGTAACGGGAGCGTTTTTTCCTGCTGTCGCGTCACGCTTCCACCTAGGTTAAGTGTACCAGAATCTTTTGAGGTCTAATGAAACTTATAACAAACAAAGCAGCCTTCCTACCTGGAGCCAAAGCATTACGGTTGACGTTAGTTTGTATTTTGAAGAAGTGGATTTACCAGAACCCTTGGGGTTAACTTCAAATATATGAATCGAATCCCAACACCCCTTGATCTTAGCAGAACCCTCTCCAGCTAGAAGCTTTCAATAAAAATTCCATCAATTCAAACCTTTCTTAATCAAAATAGCTCCCGCGAAGCCGTTGTCCAGATCCCAAAGATACACGGAGGAGATACCCCCCTCGAAGTACATCTCTCTGTACTGGTCAAAAGCTCTATTGGCTTTGACTTCGAGTTTCCTAAGTTCTTCGGACGGACAAGCACCATCACTAAGAGGCGGATCATAAGTGTTCCCCCAAGGAGAACGATACGAATCCCCATCACGGTTATAGTCACATATGAGGTACTGACGACTAGTCTCCCTGCAAGTAGCTACCTTCAGAGGTTGGTCAACGGTAGATAGTAAATCCTCCAAAAGAGACTCAGGTGCCTTAAAAATCATACAAATAAAAGGACAAAACAAGATCGATAAGGGCTGAAAGGTTGCTCTCAATATTTTTTGGAGGCAACCTCCGCATCATATCCAAGCAGCAATCCAGCACAACACTATCCCCCTAAAAACTGATATACAAGATTTATTTTTGTTTATAGACTCACTAGCTATCAATAGATAGAAAAAAATTAAAAAAGGTTTTAAAGTACAAATAGCACATTGTGAGAAATTATACCATTATATTTCCTTCCTAGGATGATTCAACCGCACGCGGATGTTTGGGTGTGCCTTTTCTAATACCGCATATTTTGAAAATCTGATTATTTTCATTGCAACGGGCTAGAGTGGGAATCAAAACCGAAAATTTGGTGATTACATTTTTAAGGCTTTTATAGAGTGTGTTGGAACCGGTGCTGATTAGTTTCGAACCAAGCCGAGGGGCTTCTGTACGTACTGCCCCTCACATTGCCCTTTGTGTTTATTCAGTCTTGTTTTGGTTAATTCTCAATCGTGATAATTTCTCTTCCCTTAAATTTAATGTATTTTTAATTAAAATTTTCTTGGTCGCTTTTATTGATTTTTTAAATTGCTGAAAATAATTTATTTTCATCATTAATCTTTAAAAAATGTTTCCCAAAAGGCTCATTTCATACTTATAATATTTCCATACAATATGTTTAAGCAGTATTTGTGACACATTTTTCATGAAACCATAAACTTCTTTCTTCCATTTATTGACTTAAATTTTCCATGGATTGAGATTCTTTAAAGGCCACGGATTGGGAAAAACCTATTTTAGAGTGAGTCTGTTCTAATCCAAAATATTTCTGAGGCTATAAGTTTTAACTGCGACTTGGATTTTAGACAGCAACATTTTAGGGTATATTTTTTTAACAATATCGGGCATCGGGGTACCTTTTTAATTACTTAAGTCAGATCGTTGGTATTAGAACTGCGTGGTTTTAAAAAAATAAGTTACAAATTTCCCATAAGTTTAAATCCAGTATGATTAATTCTTTATGTTACAGTAATCGAGGGAGTAAATTTGGTAGCCAGACTCAAACGGATGTTGGTGTAATAATATGTTACTTGACGTTTGAAGTCAGTTTGTATCTTCAGTGTGATGGATCACACTCCTTAAAGTGTATTGAAATATATTTGTTATCAAGAGTAACTTTTTTATTAACTTTTAGCTAAAGTCGAATTCTACTATAAAGATAAAATTTTTATCATAGATAATATTGCATTCATCCTGAAAAACGAAATTAGTTATTAATAAATATGAAATTTTTAGATAAGTGGAAAATAATATTACAATAATAAAATAATCTTATAATAATATATTAGCATAGCGGAACAAACACAATTCAGTATGAGTACTCTCAACAGTAAATTGTATTATGTTTAAATCAAAATTTTATCAAAGGGCGATGTGTATGATACACATTATCATCCAGGGATTTAACCTTAAAGACATAAAATCCGGTTTCCATCGAAAACCGAATGTAAAAGACAAATTTGCTCAAATAGACTACGAGGTAGGCGGCGTAGATTTATTAGAGTATTAACTAACTCTAATGATTACTATATTTTTTACCTTATTCTACATAAATATTTTGATTCAAGATATGCAATCTCCGCTATACTGAATTTTAGTGATCTGTCCGTGCAGGTTGGCATACCAAACCGTTATATGTTTTTTTTGCCGAGGACCCATACATGTGTGATCCATCATAACAGTACTTTTTACTTTTATATATTTTTGTAGAAATCTACCTGATTTTTATTGGTATCCGGAAATTTTCCACAGGGGTTTCATCATGAAATTACCAATAGTTTGAAATAAAAAAAATACTATTATTTATTTTTCACACAGGGAAAGCAATCTTATCATTTCATAAAAATGTGGTGTTAACTGAATTGAAAGTAATCTAATTATTACAAAACTATCTTTGTAAATAATTTTGTTTTTTTATGACAAATTTGATCAAATTAGCATATCGAATAAATTAATATATCTTAAAATATTATTAGATTTTCTAAATCAAAATATGGTTTGATTTTTAGGAAATAATCATATTTGTATTGTATGGATCTAAGAAAATATGTAAGATTGATCTATCAGAGAAACTATGGGGATTTTGTATATTAAATATGTTTAAAAAAGGTTAAGACTTTATAAAACCTTATGCTTCATTTTTATTGATAAATCAGATGGATTACAGTCCTTGTTCTTCCATTAAATGGTAAAGAACATTATTTTATTAATTCTTTGAGAAGGTTAATGATCGATTTTTTTTGTTCCATAATTATATTAATATAGTCATTATTAAATTTAGACTATGATAATTTCTTAAAAAAGTTCAATGTAGCGATTAAACCTGATCGTTGAGTTTATAATATTTGAAAGAATGAAATTATTACGAGAAGTTTTATTATTTTTATTGATATAATGTGTAAATTAAAGAAATTAACTTTTTTAAACAAGGAATATTCACAAATTTTAATAAATGCCATTTAGGATAATTTCCTAATTAAACTCCATAAGTATGGGATAAATATTCAATAAAGTAAGAAGACCTCATACCTAAACCAAAAATTAATTTTTTAAATATCAATTAGCAAACATAGCCATTGGGGAAGTTTTTATTAGTGGAAGTAAGTTTTTAGCTATTTACATTTAGATCTAAAATATTGAAAGCTTAACTTTAAATGCCTATTCAATTTCTATTGATAAATATCAATTTAAGGAGTACTTGTCTAACGTATTAAGAATTTTACAAATGGGGTTCAACGTCAATATAATTCCTTCCGAAAACACATCCGAATTTTTTTTTATTAGCTATGGAGGAAAAAACCTTTACCTGCTCCTTATGTATTCGGAGGCGGTTCAGTAAGATGGGAATATAATATAATAAAGTAGTTATTATATATAGGCAGGCGATGTCACGTGGTAGTATTTATTTATTATACTGCTCCTTATGTTTTTGGGGGCGGTTTGGTAAGATGGGACTTACCTCCAGCCCGTTCTCTCGTCAGGTTGGGCGTCAGCCAGAGCTTCCCAGCGCCCCCGGCAAGCAGTGCAGGATTTTCACATACTAAAACAACCCCAATTACCTACCCTTATACTAGGGCTACGCTACCTTACCAGACCTTCGTTCTCTAAAAACACATCCGAATAACAGAGTACTCGTAAAAAAACAAAATTTCTCAACATTTACAATCAACAAAATGTCGTGTTTTAATAATTCTTATGCTATGTATCATATGTAAATTTAGTTTCTTTCATAGACCATTATAAAATAATTTATATTTTTAATTTTTCCAATCCTTATACACGAGCTTATAAAAAATCCGTATAGATGGATTTTGAAATATCTTATCAATAGGTATTAAAACATTTAAAAATAAATTCTTTAATTTCTTTGATCTTAAAGCATAGGCTTTTAACATCACAGCCACAGAAATTGCAAAAAAGAAAAGGATTTTGGAACGAAGCTATTTGATTATGGTGAAGTAATTCGATTATTCAACCTTTTAGGAAATAAAAGTTTTAAAAAGGTTTCAGATACGTCATAATAAAAGAAACTATTCTTCGCCAATTTCA
This sequence comes from Sphaeromyxa zaharoni, assembly GCA_001455285.1. Classification (NCBI taxonomy): domain Eukaryota; kingdom Metazoa; phylum Cnidaria; class Myxozoa; order Bivalvulida; family Sphaeromyxidae; genus Sphaeromyxa; species Sphaeromyxa zaharoni. Next base: position 13,090 of record LDMZ01011919.1, read on the forward strand.
TTATAATATCTGTTAATAAATTTACATCTTTTGATAATCCATTTTATAATTGGCAGAGCCAACAATTTGTATCATTAGTATTATGAGACAGATTGGCATACGGTTTAGCAAAATGCAATAGTAGCGTGCATTATCGTACAATATTATTCATATTCAGAATGAAGTAATCATAAAGATAAATTTACTTTATTTTAAATTTGTTTTTCATAGACATAATAAATAATTCTCGTTTAATTACTCAATTGTAGATTTTACTGAATCAGAACTTTTTATTTTCTTCAAGATTCTGGATTACATACATCAGTAAAAGAACGCATCAACAACTCAAAAGCTACAATAGAACCGGTTTAAGGGTTCATTTTGTATAAAAACTTTAAATCCTGAACATTAAAAGAAATATTTAATTTCATTTCAATACTTTTGAATATTATTTTCCAATTTGCATATTTAAAAATTGTTTCTTTATCAAGCTGTTAGAATTGATTTAGCTTAATTATCTGTTCTTAATCTTTCTTAAATTACTAATTCGTAGGGAGCAACACAACCTTGATTTATTTTCTGTATATTCATTTTGGCGCTACGAGAATAGAAATCAGACAAAATACGTAAAATTAATTAAAAAAAGCTAAAGTGTTGTGATGCCTCTTGTAAACGATTGACAAGTCTTGCCAACTTCATGATACACGGTTGTTGTAGATCGTAGTTCACCAATATAATTTAACCTGGATAAAAATTAATCACATCAAGTTAACGACGTTTATTGAAGAGTTTAAATTGTATCTAGTATTAAAATATTATATTTCTATACCTCATTTCAAACGTTTACTCATGACAAATATTAAAAATATGTATTCGTGCGTAACGAATCAAAAAAGAGATATGTATCAGTATTTTACGTTTTGGACGGTTAAAATAGTTTTTATCATTTAATAAAGAAAATATTTTTAATAAAGATCGCTATCTTAGAGTAACTCACAGTCTAAAGATTTTTAAAAAATACTGGATTTATACTGTTACACATTAATTTACAGAATCTTGTTGATTTCATTATGTTTGATCTGCTATTGAGGTATGATCAAAACACGATTTGAAACTAGTTTTAGAAACTAACATACAAAGTTATACAAAATTAGATCCAAAATATTACTTCAATTTTACTTATAAAATAATTTTTTCATATATGTAAAGGTTCAATGTGTATATGAATACTCTAAGAAGGTCCACTCATCAAGTAATTTAAAATTTTATATTTTAATAATTAGTAGAAATAAATATCCAAACATATTTCCGAACTGAAGCTAACAGACTTGATGTTTGATTTAGTGACCAATAAAGAAATTATGGTCAACCGGGATACATACGTGAATCAAAAAGATACTTGCACGTAACAAAACTAGCCAAACTAGAAAATAAATGTTACCTTTCGTCTTATCACTTCTATTAATGTTCATAATTTCGGTTTTATCTTACGTGTTCGGAAATATGTTAAAAAGTCATTTTCCAATATCAAAATTTATGTTTAAGGTAAAAAAAGGTACCGCAATAATCGATATATTTTAATGCTTTTGTCGATAATCAAAATAAGATCTATAATTTGGTTATTTTTCATTGTGTTAGTAACCATGCCTGCTTAGTCATATGTATAACCCCACATTAATAATTATATAATATTTTAGATTTTGATAGTTCTGAACATAAATGAGCTCATATTTGTACTTCTAGACGATACTTATTAATTATTAATATGTTAAAATATATATTCATAAAAAGTTCCTTTCTTTTAAGTTAAAAGCAATTATTTAATATTTTTTAATAATCAGATTGACTTTTTCAACTTAAATAATAACATCAACCAAAAATGACTGTACTAACATTAACAAGCACAAGAGATAATGCAGAGGTAAGAAGTAAAAACCAAATTGAAGTATAAGGAACGAATTTTGGTGATGTTACACAAAGTAAAAATACTGCAAACTTATGCTGAATATTTATTAAAATAATAGTATTTCGAAAAAGAATTCTGGAATTTTAAAAAATCAATTCCATAATGAGATTGATCAACTATTTAATTTTTTTAC
>LDMZ01011952.1:0-28187 GCA_001455285.1 Sphaeromyxa zaharoni
AATGATAGTAGGCTAGTAGAGAGTAGCTTTAATTTAATTATGAACAAAGATTTATTTTCATCATTATGTTTAACAGTAATAAAAATACTATACTTTGTAAACTGCTAATAAAAGAAATTTCAAATTTTGTTAAAAATTTTTAACTACGTACTTAAAGGTTTAACTAATAATAAATTTTTAACCGGGCAATTTTCAATTGGAAAGCTTTTGTAATACGTGATTAAACCTAATATAGATTCGAATTGTTTGCCTTTTATGCTGAGTTTGTACTTCGAATTGTCTTTGTATACGTACAAATGTATGACATCTCTTGTTGATCTATTAATAGAAACAAAAATAAGTTTAGGGCACTTGACTGATAATACGCACATGGCGTTTCTTTCGCTTTTTCTTAACAAGTAAGTTCCAGGAAGCTCATTTAAGAGCAAAAGTGCAGCTGTTTTTCTAGTTTAATATATTACCAGTGAAATGAAAATTACGATGATATTTTACCAAAATACCCAGGCATATTTATATTTCCTTCCATATTAGGTGACGTCTTTGGTGCTGCCATTGTATTTTTTGACAATACTTTAAGTTGTTTTTTAATTTTTTTTAAAATTTTAGTGTTTTTCTGTATGCAGCTTTGGGCTTGTTCGTACTTGTTTTGAAGGCCAGAAATTTCGGTGTTCAAATCTTCTTTTAATAGGTCAACTTGACTCATTCCATTTTTTATTCTTTAATTAAATTCATGAAACAACAAAATATATCACTCCTTTACTTCCGCTTCACACTGATTAAATGTTTGTTCTAATATAAAAGAGCAGTTTTCCTTATGTTCCTCAAGTAAATTTAACAGCTCCGCTTCGCAATTAAGTCTATTATTGCACACATCAGAAATCTTTTTTATAACTGATACATATACTGTTGTCTTACTTCTTGATAATACTCAATAACTGATATCAAATGATCACTGATTTTCTGTTTTACCTGCAAAATCTTGTTAAATTCATTTATCTCTACTTGAGATTTAGGACTGTACTAGCATTATCAAAATAATTATACAGATTAGATACATCAATAAATGATATGGGGGTCCTTAAAACACAGTCCATGCTTTTAACTACACTTTTAAGTGAGTTATCCCAGTAGAACTCAATCATTTCAAAAATAGAATCAAACTCACATGGGCTGTTGAATCCAAACTTTGAACCCTCAACAATAATCTTTAAAACTCTTAACTTTCGTTGACATCTTAGATTAATGCTGTATAAATATAGAAAATTGTAAACCTAACGACAAGGACATAACCATTACTTGATGTCGAATCCAACAAAGCGTAACTGCCGTTTCGATTATCGCTCGTTATTTTATAAAAAATATCCCTATTTTATTGCATAAATATATTAAATTACAACTTGGAGAAGTTTCCCCAATAAAAATTTTCTGAGAGTATTGGAATTATTGCATCTTCCGTGAATTCTTCAGTATCTGGGAGTTCATGAAAAATTCTCCCATCATTATATTCTTCTATCATGCCTGACCGATTTTTACCTTAGCAGCAGTATAAAAGAACTCTGGTTAAGAGTTTATAATAGGGATAATACTCATTTAAGAAGCTTAAGAAGAGGAGTTATTAAATATCGTACTAAAATCAAAAATTGTAAAATGAAACCGAATATTTTCATCATGTAATAAAATGCAATGATAATATCACAAATAGAGCTTAATATTTGAAAATATTTTGTTATTTTTGGAAGAACGTATAAATATATTTAAAAATGTATCGGATCATAGAATGAGGATGGCTATCACTTAATAAATTAATCGCATCCGCTTAAACCAAATTTTTTGAAATTTATACAGAAATTTTAATGAGTACAATGCAAGAAAAAATGGCTTAACCTAAGATTCTTAAACGTATTTGTCTAGTGAATCTCAAATCGCTTTCTAAATACTTCTGAGATATATTTTCTATGAAATTATACAGTTTTTAGATCACTTTAAACTCTTCCTCGTGTCCCTTGAGGTTACGTTGTTCCCAGATTTAGTATCTGTTCTATAAATAGATTAAAACAACCTTAGCTAGAGATTTTAGATCTTCCTTTATGTATAAGACAGAGACATGAATTAAAACTTTCATTTAAAAAATACAAATACATATATAATCTAGTCAAGAACAGCCGGTTGCAAGTAATCTAAGTGTTTATATAATCTGTGGGTTTGCGTGTCACTAATTTATTAGCTAGATCTAATCTACCTTACACATATGCTTATCATGTAATGCACAAAATAATAAATTCGTGATGTTTTTAATCCTTATAACTAACAAAAAAAACTGATGAACTTTAGTAATTTGAGAATAAACCGTCGCTAACATATACGCTAATTTATGAAGGAAAAGTACATAGTACTAAGGAAATTATCTACATATTGCATAACAAATAAGAATTAAGAAACTTATCATAAAGAGGGTTTTAATCAGCATGTTAGATGAGTATAAAATTTGTATTTTCCAATCTATATCTCTGCATCCATTTTTTTGTTTAAGATATATTGCACCAATGACCTAGTTTAAATAAAAAATCATTAGTAATTTAATGTTTTTTATAAATAGAAGTAAATTTTACTCTAATTTTTTATAAAAAAAATATAAAATGCGATCTCAAAGAAGTTTCCATGGTATGGTATATTTAATTAATGGAGATGAGTTACTAGACAAATTTTCCTGTTAAAAGAAAGGAAAAATATATTTTTACATTTTTTAAAGAAATAAAATTTGAGGTTAATTAGTGATTAAAATCTGAAAAAATATGCGATACTGTTAAATGACAGTAAAATTTTTTAGCTATCCATCGAATGTTACTGTTTAAGATGATTTAGTTTTTATAATAACATAGTGATATGACTTAGGAGAACAAAATTTTTTAGTTCTAGAATTGTAATGATATGGTATATCCACATTGCCCAAAATTATGATAACTGTTATAGTTTTATAAGATTTATAAATATATACAAAAAACATTGTTTCAATGAAGTCAAGCTAAACCAATCTAGATTAATATGTGAACAAAAAAGGATTTTTCAACTTACCATCTGTTGTGAAATCGCTTTCATTTTTGAAAGTGCAGTAAAATCCGATTTTTAACTCTAAAAAAACAACGAAAACGTGAAACAAAATCTAGCTCATACGAAAACCTACGAAAACCTATAGTCCTAAATCGAAAAAACAATACGAAATGATTAAGTCATGAAATATTCTTTATTCTTGTTTTACTTTATTCATTTGTGTTACTTCCTTTATCATTTTGCTTTAATTTGTCAATAATAGCATTCAACTTCGACATGCTTCTCTTCATCAGCGTTGTATTTATGGGTCAAAGTTTTAATTGATAATTAAAATTAATTTTGGACAAATCCGTTACATTAGCTTTATTAATTATTTTCCACTGAATCCTGGAAAAATGGAAAGTCCGTCATCTGCCTATGCCGAATTATTTTTTAATCTTGACAAAATAAGGGGATTACACTTAAATTCTGTTATTACTCTTTCTGACACAACTGTTAAGATTAAAAAATAAAATGAGCAGGTATTTTTCTAATTTTTTTGCGTAAATGTTATGTTATGGTTATCGATCCAAAAAATGTCTATTTTCAAGTATTAAACAAACAATACAGTTTTTACATTTAAAACAACTTCAAGAAACTTAAAGATAAAAATAGTAAATTAAATTATGTCATGTATAAATTTATAAAGGGTTTTAATTTTTCATAGAAAAGTGGTTAGATACCTAAGAATCATAGGGGATGAAGTAGGGGCGAAATTTTTTTATAATAGAATGTATATTTTATGTGAAATAAAATGTATTAAATTAAAAGAAAAATAATTTATTGAATCAAAGTCGACGTATTGGAGAGAATTACTAACAAATAAATATCAATCAGGAAAAAAGCCACGAAACAAAGTACATAAAAAACACGGATTTCCCTGACAAAGCATTGGAAAAATGTTTTTGTAAAAAGGCTGCTACGTTTTGAGGATTTTAATATACAGATTTAATCTAAAAACATATGTTAAAATGCCTTATATTTATAAATTAATTTAAATTAGCATACTGTTTCTTATCTCCACATCGAGACCATTTTACTATAAAATTTAGTTACAAATATTATCAAACTACTATTCAATTTATATTTTCTAATCGATAATATTCATCTTTGTACCGAAATTGTGCGTGAAGGCAATTGTAATGGATTGCTTCAGATTTAAATTTTTTTCTCTTACAATTTAGAAACCGTCGGCGTAATTAAATGATCGGATCCTTTCAAATTTTCTCTAAAAACATGAATTAAATGATTTAAACTTATTTTTTTGAGTTTTGAAACCGAAAATTAAGCAAAGCACAGTGTTTGATCATGTGATTGACAGGATCTTTAATCAAAGAATATTTTTGAAAGTTTTTTACTAATTATAGCATGGACTGTCTTAAATAAAAGCGCTCAAATAAACAAATAAATACAGGCAATGATTACACGGTATAAAATTTATGTGCTGTTCTGTGTTAATTTAAGATATAACCATTAAGTTAAAATTAATATTCTTGAGAAGTCATTCGGCAACTTGGAAGTTGCCAAGTAATAATTTAGGGCTGAATATCGTCCAACCGGTGCACGATACTTAAATAACTGATTTTTAGCCGTCATGACTATGTATGATATTATAAATGAACTAAACAAGCTGTTAGTATTGAGTCAAAAATACCACCGCACCGCCTCGCGTTGCTCCTTAAAAGGTTTGTCGAGGACTCACGCGAGTTAACGACAATATGGTTCTTCTAAAACAGAGAAGAATAAGAACTCACATCTGTAGTAATATTTATATATATCTTTTTTGCTTCATGAATACTGTAACAAGCAATTAAGATAGTTATTAGTCGAGCGGGGGACACACCCACGCTCTCCTTAGTCTTCTTATAATTTAATTGAACTAGTATTACAAATACATTTTTCAGTAATCAAAATATCTTTTATTTAAGGGCTGTTTTTTAGCCAACACAGTTTCTTTTGAAAAATTCAGAAAATATCTCTCCATAAATGTTGACACTCAAATTTTTTTATATTCATTTCATTCATATCAAATATCAAATGAGCTCAAAGTACGAATTATGCTTGACTTAGACTTGAAGAGCATGTTTTTTAAATTTTATTGAATGCCATGGGATAATGAATATTTCAATAAAATTTCCGTAGTGGAAAATAGAACCCTGATATGTGTTTTTTGAACGTTTTCCCCTTGTGGCTCTGATTCATCGCTTCTGTCTTTAATACATTTTTTTAAAGTTACAATCTTTACATTCAATAGAAACTAGATATCCATTACTTTTAGCCAAATACCTTTTATAATGTGCAAAAATTATTATGGACCCAGGTAAAAACAGTAAAGTAATCAGAAATTTAATTAATATATCAACCAGCATATTATCATTTGTAATAGTAATATTTGACTGCGACCACTTGGATAGTTCTATTAATAACGATTAACTGTGTAATAAGAAACTTTATATTCTTACTTTTAAACTTATCCTCATTCGTCATAGTAAGAAAAGAATATATTATATACCTAAGTTTAAAAATGCGTACACACATAACTTTTGCCAGACGTTGGAATATATTTATAAATTTTGCTTCAAAATATTTTAAATCAGTTGCATGGCTCTTTATATTGCATTCTTTAAAAATTGGAATTATCTTATATAGGAAATGGTTCATTAAAAAATCGATATAGGAATAAAATTATAAAAAAAACACATTATAAAATCAAGAATACGTAACTGGGTAAGTAAAGAATAATATTTTTGAAGATAAGATTAATTTATACTATCATTTTTGAAAGTGAAGGATAATGAATTAACGGAATCAGATAATAATACAGTATTTGTGACTGAAATTTTCTATCGAAATATTATTTAAAAAAGAATGACTAAATTTATTTTTAAAATGGATTAACAAATTAGATTCCAACGGTATCAAGGAGAATATTGATATAAAACCATTTCTGTTCTAGGAAGGTAGCGAATAATTAAAATCAAAGATGCAAGGGAATGTTAAATATTATATTATACGTTAATCCCGTCACAAATAAGAAATGTGGTAGAAAAAACGTAAATATATTGTATTTAATATAAAAAAAATTAGGAGTAAACAAGAAATTAATTGACTAAAACGTTTGGTGGTCAACTGATGTACAGTTTCCGTTTTGTGAAGCACTCGTTTCATGGAACCATTTTTGATGATGCTTTGAAATTTCAATATTCATTTAGGAACCGACCAAGTGATATATATTTATAATTGATAATTACAAGAGGTTTAATTTTTGGTAAATTATAAAGTGGATTATACGTTTCCAATGTCAGTTTTACATAAATTGTACCATATTTGCAGGTATAGGTTTATGAAAAAAAGTAAATACAATACAAAAACTATGTTATGAAACTTCACTTTTGTGCAAAAAGGCACCCTAACTGTTATGCATTTAATCATTTGCTTATCACATATTGTAGATGTGATAAGTTTAAAGATAAATGCACGGTTAGAGACATATATCACATTAGAAAGATTTAAACAATCCAAAAGCTTTTAAAAGAGCAGATATTTTAATCAACCTCGTACTACCATTGCAGCTTAATTTTATAGCGTAAAAAAATTTGCAATAACAAAGGGAATAACATGAACTCAAAAATTGATAATCCGAAAAAGTTGGTCAAAAATTTTCTTCCGGGTTAGCGAAGTCTTGATTAATCAAACATTCTTGAGTGTACACAAGTCCAATAAAACAAAACTAGTTTTTGGATTCATTCCAGTTAACACAGTGTTTGGATAATCGAGGCTCGATTGTAGCTAAGTAAATATACCTTTTGGTTCTAACATATTTCATAGAATTTTCTATCAGATAAAAATTTTCTTTTTGATTAAATAGTTGACGTCCAAATCGACTATATATTACCTAGAAAAGCAATAAAATGTAACTTTAATACCATTAAAAATAATTGCAAATTTGTTTTATCATAGTTTTAAAGATTTATTACGATATTAGGATTAATGCTTAATCTTGAAATTATCAGTCCGGAATCACCCTAGTAACATATGCTTGATACCAGGTGACATTGCGATACCATATCGATCACAGCGATAAGATATCCTGATGTTTTTGTCAGAACAAATATAGATAAGATGAAGTTTTGTAAAAATATCTAACAGAATAATATACATTTTGATGAAAGGCAATAATATTTGATTAAAAGGTGTAATCAACAACTGTGGGTTGATATTCATCATCGGATTCACTGAACAGACTTTTACTAAGATCATCACTTTTATCGAGAAAAGTGGAAGATGCCTTTCTAAGTTTAGAAAAGACATTAACAAATTCAGGGTGGTGAACAGTAATTATTTCTATAGTTCTCGAAATTCTCTACTCAGAATAAACCCTCAAAAAGGCCAAAAAACCTTTACTATAGCTTTGATAAATCCATCAGTCTCTAACAAAATCCTATTGTCGCTGTCCTGCAATTCTATTAAATGCTGGGCAAAGGTTTCTATAAACCAAATAAGATTATCTAACAGAAAAAATACTTGAAAACATATAATATAAATTTTTTCTTTCTATAATAGCATCATAACAGGAACAGAGCAGTATTGCAATACTTTTCCACTGTTCGAAAGCCTCCAAACCTACGGAACTTATAAAATCACATAAAGTCATACTTCCTGCGTATAAGAAAAGGATAAAACATATCTGAAACTCAGATATCAATTCCCTTTCCGAATCGTAGATGGAAAACTCATGAAAACTCTCTAAAACTCGAGATAACGTATAACTCCTATCTAGAGAGTGTCGAGTAACATCCTCAGGTGTGGAGCCAGGTGGAAACAAGTTCGTTGGGATGTTTGTGTAATTACAGCACTGGGGAAGTTCGTTATCAGCACTATGCCGTAGGATCCCACTGACCCGACTCGGCAGTGTGAAACATAAACGACAACTAGCCAAACTATTACTCTGAGGTGGAACACCAACCACGATTTCGGTACCATTATTAGATATTCTCCGAATGGACTTCTTGGTCATAAACTTTGTCAACTTCCGCCACTTACTATTCTTATCCATGGTGTACCTGACTTGATTCTCGTTTTCAGTTTGACATTCATAAAGCTGGTATAAAGTTGGGTTGTTTATATCGTCAAGGAATTCTCTGAGGCTTGTGGAACCAAACATGAGGAAGTAGGTTCGTTCCTCTTCAAAATACTTTAGAAAGCCAAATTGATCGGCTTGTAAATATGGATACTTGGTGCCTCTCTGCCCGATGAAATGCCAGCCAGTAGGCATGTTATAAAATCCCTGAAAAGTTTTGCGTACGACCCAAGTATTATCATCCACTATAAACTGGGATGTTGACGGTAAAGAGTGGACAGTCAAGTTGAAAACTTTATGGATCATCTAAAAAATGGCTCAAATGAATGAATTATTATTGCGCATGAACTACGTCTTAATTTATGTCACGAACTTATGGGACGAGGTCTCAATTAGATTATTTAATGAGGCAGTGTGTTTGATGAAAATGATTTTGTGATCTTAGAATTTTTTAATTAAAACATTTAAATAGCTTAAAAACAATAATCAGTCCATTCGTAAGATGATAATAAGTTTGCTTAACCATGTTTTCGTCCAACACAGATTTATTTGTTGGTATCAGTATTTTAACCCATGAGAAGTTTTAGTTTTAACATTTACAAGGTAATTCATCGATAAATTTGATCTTTTGCACTTGAAAAATACTTTCTCTAACACTCTTCTCATAAACCATGGAAATATTACACCATCAAATAGAGATTTTTTCAGATTTTCCCGATTCATTAAAAAAGTTATTGAAATTGCTGCCGCCAAATTTCCACACATTAAAACTTATTTATTTCAATGGATAACGGGTGAATCACTAGAAAATTTGCAGTTTTCAGTTTTAAATGTATTCTTGTAATGTGGTTAATTACAAAATAAAAAAAAACAATTTCCTAACTTCTAGGTATCATGCAAGGTTTTTATTTAATTGTTCCTACATGTAATTGAAAAATCGAGGATTAAACGAATATATTATCTTAATCCAAACAATAAACAATTAATTCCTTACACTGAATTTAAGATTAATGAATATCTGTATGACAAATATTCAGGGACATGGGACTAGGAACAACAGACCCATCGCATGAATCCTGGCAAAAGTTATTTATTGATGCGTCTTTCTCATAATTTTTTAATTTTTACCTGAATTATATATATCATTTTTGAAACTTATGAATAATGTTAGATAATGGTCCTCATAATCAATAAAAAAATAACCCATCACTTACGACCTTCATATTTTGTTAACACCTTATGTTTGCATTGTTACAATGCTGATTTATAAAAAAATTTTTATCCTATTACTCTGCGTGTCCACAAAAAATAATATTCGGTGTCGTCACGGCATTTAATTTTTAATTCTATACATCACGTGAAATGAATTTGAATGCGCCAAACCCAGCGGGCGTCAACCTTAAGCACTCAAGACAACAGTCACGTGTAAGAAGATAACCGGTATTTACATTTTAAGGAATAGGATACCTTACATATAGGTTTTTAAGTTTCAATCTGTAAATTGGGCTGCTTCGAACGCTATCTATAGTTATGATGATGATTTATAAATAGGTCTGAGGTTCCAACTGGTAGCGTACGAAATTTTTGTTTATAATTTGAATATATTATATATGGGGTAAGGCAATGTAACCCCGATGAAGTATTGCCGCCCCATCCGGCTTGCGGGGTCCAACCAGAAATAATCCTCAAAGGAATGGATCAGGATCCAGTTATATAAAGACGTGTATATAGATAATTAGACTGAAAATATATTTAATTATTGTATTTACAATGAAAAAAACAAAATAAACCAACCACTAATGAACGTTTATTAAATTTCTCCTGGGTGAATTAGAACATCGATTTTAATAATTACAAAAACCCGGAAATCAGTTGCAATATATATCAGAAGGCACTCTAAGGTGGCTTCTATTTGCCATTCAAATATTGTAACTGCAATCCATCGAGATAAAGCTAATCAATACTTATGTAAGTACTTTCGTCTTTGGTGGGCTACGTGAGTCTATATATTTTTTTAAAAATTAAAGATATTTAATCAATAATAAATTTGAGAAAATATGGTACTTATCACTAAAATATAGACTTTTTATATCGAAGTATTAATTCTTCATAAGTATCCAAGCATTTTTTATCGAATAATGTATACGAGAGATGTCATCTATACCTTAATCAGTTGTAGGATTAAAATTACAAAAGAAAGATCTAAAAACATCTCTTGTAACCAATTTCTTTTAAATTTTAAGGAGTCACTATATAACTGTCACAGTTTAGTCCATAAGTTTACCTGAAAATGATATGAAATCTGTCAAAAAATAAAAAAGAATTATTGCACTAATCAGTTTTGTCACATCCATATCAAGAATGGAAATTTAAGTTAAAGATTTTACATTATGCAGGTCCATATAACCTATTGATTTTTTTGATAACCTTTGCAGATACGAACTAAGTATTCTAGTCGTTCTAAGCTTAATTACTTTTTAATAATCCATAAGTTCTATAAAAAATTTCTTCGTCCATCAGAACCAAATTAATAGTACAAGGCACACTAAATAGGAAGGTCAGTCTTCAAAGTTAATGTAAAAAGTTTTAAATTAATATTCCCCTTATATAATCCTTGAAAATAGTTTATTTCATAACAAACATATATCGTTTAATGTTAAAACGCATTCAGGGATTTCTTGAAAACAAAATATTGAGAAAAATCAATTCAGCCACAAGAATGTGCTTCAAAATTTTTCCTCCACCTTTCACATTATTGATTCGAATGATATTTTCAAATCCATTAATCTTTGAGTGGAAAAATATTTTTTCTATCAAGGAATTTACATTTTTACAGTAATGCTTTGTACAATAATTATGCCTTTTCGGCCAAGTCGAAATATTATCATTTATATAATATTAAGATTAAAGTTATGCTAATTTCTGTAGTAAGGTATCACTCCTTAAGTAGTTGTACATAGTTTATGCTTTAACAAAATAAATTGTGCCATTTCGTTAAAAATGTGGCGGGCATCAAATATGAACGGAGCGAAGATGATATGTTGGAAGAACTGAACTGGAAAATTTTTATTCTATCATTTGCATTTAGTAACACAGCCACTTATTTTTATGATCAATAATTCAACAAAATTAACCTTAAATGGTAATTGATTTTAAATAAAGATATCGATATCTTGTTTCTCCCTTGGGCTGATTTGCTGCTGAAAATATGAAGTCACAGCGAATCGTTAGATAGAACGCTAATAACGTGAAAATATTCCTTTCTTAAACGATTGAGCTGAGCGAAATTTTTAGAGTACCAACACAACTACTACTTTACTAAATCTATATTTATGTCTTTTATAATGGCCAAAAAATGCAACGTAATAAAATCTAATCTGATATCTTACGCTTGCCCTTAAATACACGTTTTAAATTTCATAATAAATTATGACGTTATCGAATTAATATTTCATTTATTTGGTTCGATTACATTCATCAGTTTTCACGTGATCATTATAACATAAAAAATACTTAAGTTTATTCAGGGTCTTCTTCATTGCCTCTGAGTCCGTTGGGCGCAGGTTTTATTTAACTTTAGAATTATTTTTTAATAAATCCATTACATCCTTGAACAATACCAATATTACCAAAGTGATCTCCGTAATTTGGCAAGAAATCTAACACAATAAAACGACTATTCAAAATAGATCTAAATAACAGGACCTTTATTTAGATCATTACCAAAAAATCTAAATTGTATTTGATTTATCCATATGAAAATATAATCTCGGTCTTCCTATTTTGAAAAAATTAGCAACTGCAAATAACCATCTATTTATACCGTTACTATCACACTTAATGAAATCCCATGGTATACCAAACATATTACAGGTAAACATTGATAAACCACGATAATCAGTTGGACGTGATAGGATCTTGGACTCCAAAAATCTATGTATTTAAAAATTTGATTAAAAATTGACAAATCCAATCGGTCAAGGCGCAATCAGATACAACGCGATCAATTTTTTGCACCCCAACTAGCGCCTTATATCGATGCTTGACTGTATTTGTTTTGATTAATTAGAATAAAATTAAGTTTAAAAATCATACAATGCTCACAATGGTAGAACTTTTCTTTTATTCCTAGGAATGAAAAGATTATAGTTAACCCGAGTAATGGAAAATTCTCTATACCAAAAATATAACCACAACTCAAGGACATTAGCACTTTTGGCATGACGAGCCTTAATCCTGAAATACTTTTCACGATGTATCACGAAAAATTTATAAAAAACAGAAAGGGAAATTTTATGATAATATCATACTTTTCTAAAATCTTGACAGCTTTAACTAATTAGATATAGTTGCTAAATAAATTGAAAATATTTAAATGTGGCATTTTTCAAAAAATGGTACCTGAACCGATTTAAATAATATTAATATATAATTATTGTTTTAGAATAACAGTGACTTATGTATGGTAAGTAATATCCACACGAAACATAAATTAATTGGGTATCTTTTTCATAATTTAGCGGTTCTTTGCTTTGATATGTAAATAATTAATAAAAAAATTATGGATGATGACGTGTACTTTCGGACTGGCCTAGTCTCACTTTGTAAGGTTTAATGTAGTTTATCAAGTTTATTATACTCTCTCTTCTAGACTGAAAAACTCATTATCACAAAAAATCTCGGTTATTTATGTGTGTTCCTAAGTTAATATACTGATTTAGGAAAAATAAATGCCCTTTGTGTTTGATACACTGTTACAAGGTGTATTTACGTAAAAAATATTCGAAATATTATAAGAATAGAAAAATCGAATCTTATGCTAAAAAATTAAATGTTTTCCATTATTAATTTAATTCCCTTAAAAACTGGCATGAAAAGCAATAAAATGAGGTTATGCAAAATAATTTTGGTCTTGAACTCAAACATGGTAAAATTACAATATTATCTTTTAATGCTTCAAAAAATCTTTGATTGTAAAATATTTAAGTAAATTATTTACTCGTGGTTTTTTAAACAAAGAATTGTTTATTACATATTAATTCATTCTAAACTAGATACTTATGATTTAGCTGAAAAAAATTTTTTTAATATTGAATATTACTTTCAGTGTTATTGAAAGACATGCTTCCAATATGATCATGAGTTAATGATATTATTGGTGTTTGTAAATTAGTATAAATATTTTTCGTTATTTATCAAGGATAAAATTTTTATTTTTTCATTGATAAATGATATTCTTATGTTTTCTATTGGATTAGGAATCTTAGATTCTTGCAAATTAGAGATTTAATATCTTAAAAAATATTTAGAATGCTCTGAAACAAAATCAGATTAAGTATAATTAAAAAAAGTTTCTGCATTTGAATTAATAAAAAATTTGAATGTTTATTAATACTCCTTAATCTAATATAAACTTTTTTGTTGGAAACATCAAATTGGTCTATTTTATATAAATATAAGGATTAAAGAAATAAAACTTCAGTTTCAATTTTATGTATTCAGTGAATGATTTATTAAGTCAGGACTTAACTCCACACCGATTTCGCGATGGATCGTGTGACAGTCAATATTTCTACCAAATGGACAAGCAGGGTGTGATTTTAACCTACTGGAAAACCCGTTACCAATACATCTATTTTGGGACTTCTCTTTTCTGGTGAGAATGAATCTCTCAGAGTCGTTTTCTGAATTCCTGGTAGGTTATCTTGAGTTGATCATCTGAATAAAAATGATTTGTCAAATATAAAAATATTAACCAAAATTACTTCAAATATTTTTCAACAATGCCTCAATTTAAAAAATTCATACCTTAAAAAAGAGTTATCCAAAATATTGGAATGGACGACACTATTAATTATAGATGGAAGTGAACTGTTTAACAAATCTCATACGAATAAATCTGAAAAATAATTTTTATGTTGTGGTTTATATTGTTTATTAAAACAACAGTTTTTAAGAAATTAAGCCAATTAGTGTGTAACTTAAATGCTTGAAAACTAACAATTAACCGTTCAATATATGTGCATTAGCACATTTTCCATGCATGGCACGTTAGTCAGTGATTACCTTAACAGGGTCAGGAGTGATTCATAAATATAAAATGGATATGGCAAAATGTAAATGTAGGTAGTATTGATGTCAAATAACACTTTTAGGTGCTCTAAATAATTTAAAAAAATAGGAAAAAATATAGGAATGATTTTCTTTAAATTTTAAGCTTGTTAGCAGATTACATAAAAATTAAAGTATAAACCTTTACAAATACTATAAAGTCTAAAAATTATATTATGATGAATATATTTGAAGTAATCAGAAATAAATTTACAATATATGAATTCCTAGAAGGGAAATAAGCGAAATTCGTCAGAAGAATACTATCGTTTATAACTTCTCAAATTAACACGAAGGGAACACACGTAAACATGTGAAAAAGATAATTACATGTCTAATTTTAGAATAAATATACTCGATCAGTCACACACACCCCATAACTACAGATGACAAGCCAAACATAAGCATGGGCAGCTTATACCTATACATAAAACTTCAATAAACATTCTAATCTACTAGAAAGCTTTTATTAATCACTCGAGATTGCGCGTATAATGTCTTAAATTTATCATGTCTCACAGGTACAGCAAATCGCAGAGCAACATACAACCGTTGAAGCGAACCAGAGTATTTTTGATTAGTATCAAGTGAATGGTTAAGACCCGTACGAGAAGTGTTGATGATACTGGTTACGGTGTTGAAGTGAGACGATTTGTTTCATCAGTCATTGACGATGTAAAAATGCTCACAAAAGACACAGCCGAGCATTGTTATCATGGTCTTCATAGTATGCAACAAGCTACTAAGGATCTTGCCGAAAACATCATTGATAAAGGTAATTGTAATCCGATTAAAAACTTTTGCAACGTTTTAATGGAGTTTTTTCTCCAAAACTTTGCGATAGAACTAAATTAATGAAGTTTATATGGTGACGGAGTTTAGCGTATAATCTGGAATTTTATGAATGGTGATTTGTATGATCCCTTAATCTTCTTCATTTTCTATTTCAATTTTGGCGTTATTATGGTAATTAAGAATGTTTTTATTAATCTTATTTTTTTGGATCCGAAACAATAGCCTATATTTTATAATAATTTAAATCGTTAATAACGTTGGTATTGGAATTTTGACAAGAAATGCGGTGAATACTGCTGATAAGCTTTTTTTCTCAATTTTCCTTTATTTTGGTGGTTGGTTTTTATTTTACAGCATTGGAGAAATCTTTCTCTTTAATAAGTAAATAGATACTTAGGAGGCTTACCTTAAGGACGATTATTCTTCCTTTGTGCAATTTCTTTTTTGAATTTTTACATAAACTATTAATTTTAATTTAAAGATATACCTCATTTAGATTTTTATTAAGTATATTCATAGAGACTCAGATTGATAGGAAAATATCAGATTAGATTGTAAAAATTTAATTTAATACTCTGAATCAGTAAATGGAATAATTTAGTCATGAATTTTTAGCATTTAATCGAAAACACTGTGATGTTGGGGCTAGTTTGGTTTTTAGCAACTCGAGAATGTTTTTTCAACGACTTGAGCCACATTTGTAAGCATTTTCTATACGAATAAAGATAATTTTATTTATATTGATCAAACATGTAACTAATATTTTTAAATTAATAAAAACATAAACAAACAATCCGTTAGTACAAATTATGTTACAAACATCAATCGGTTATAAAGTATGCTTGCTATTTCCTTGTGTACGATCCAATTTTTGTTATCACTAAATAGATCATGCAGCAATTGTTTAAATAAGTATGATATAAGTATAAATCCCCTACTTTGATAAATATTAAATATCAAACAATTTTTTTGCAGTACATAAAAACAATATTTTTGTGTATATACAAGAAATAATGTTATATTAAAATAATTATCCTTATTTTATATAAGCTTTTCAGCATTTTCAATCAGTACATTTTTGCTATTCAATTTTATACATTAACTATTTTTTGTTTAATAATAATTAATTCAGTTTAAATGAATTTTTACGGATACATGACAAAATCACTATTTATACAAGTATAAACTAACTAATATAAAATTAAATCTTTTCTAGGTATAAATATTTTATTACTGAAAAATTTTCCTTATTTTAATAATTGTTATGCAATTTTATAACCAAATAGATTATCCAATTTGGATATTTTCCCATTTTCGTATTGTAAATTTAGAGGAAACTGAAAACTTGTCAAAGTGCATCATCCAGATCTTTTCAGATCTAGTACCTATAATGACTTCTATCAATCACGCCTGATATTATAAAATTTAATATGATTAATTATTTATTGATAAAATCAAAGGTGTTGCCTAAATATAATTGTTGTGAAGTTTTTTCGAAAATAGGCTAAAAATTTAATATTTAAGGTAATTCATGTAACCCACGTTCAATTTTTTAATAATTCTTATATAAAGTAGTTGCCTGGATGGTCTTAAAAAATTTACTTCTCTATTAGCTACCAGATTGGATCGTTTTTCTATG
Organism: Sphaeromyxa zaharoni; assembly: GCA_001455285.1. NCBI lineage: Eukaryota > Metazoa > Cnidaria > Myxozoa > Bivalvulida > Sphaeromyxidae > Sphaeromyxa > Sphaeromyxa zaharoni. Next base: position 16,713 of record LDMZ01011952.1, read on the forward strand.
ATAAGGCTAGAACTAAATTTTTTCTATTCATGATACGTAATTGAAGGCTTTATGTACATGTATTTGTATAAGTATATAAATCTGCCGTATATAATCTGTTTATTTGAATTTATTCACAAACGATCACTTTCTCTATGCTTTTTTCCCTCTTAATATATGAGAGGTTCTTATTGTAATTGTACATTAGAATTTTTTGTTGTTTAAGTGTAGAAAAATCATTTTGTATACGTAATAATTGTGTTTTAATGTATAATTCTAAAGACATACAGTTTAAATAGCTTTAATAATTTGTTTCAGATTTTTTATTTTGGAGTGATAACAAATATTTTAGGTAAGGTTTATTATATTTATTTTTATGTATGCACCAATTTTTACAATTTTAGTTGAATATAAATTGCTCTATGATAAAAACATCTGGTTAAGCTTCCTTCTTCCCACGTAACGACATGCAAAAAATTATAACATTAATCTTATCATATGTTGTATTAATGTATTCTTTTATGGAATATATACAATAAATTAACAGCTATAAATAGAAAAATTTCTAAATCTAATAATTTATGGATTAAACAAAAATTTTATTTACTTTTTTTACATTATATAATTTATTATATCTCGTATCTTCTAACCCACTTATGTCAAACTTCCCTCCACAAAACAATAGCATCCATTTGACACAGATTAACCTTTATTCGAAAAGATTAAATAGACCACCCACTACACTATTAAAGCTAATTATTTTTGTTTTTGTATGATAATAGCTTATAATTTGAACGTCACGTGATAAACGCATTGAGCCGCTCTGACATCTCAAGAACGGCTAAAACAAGGAAATGTGTAAACTTATAATAAGTGAACAAAAAAATCTTATTTAACAATTATTTTAATTTGATCTAGTTGGCTTGTTAATAACCACAAATGTTAAATGAGATTTACAATCTTATCCCCTACATGTATATATATTAGATAATTAATAACAAGATCTGTTAGATGGAGAAATTTAATTTTAATATTATTGTTTCTGACTGTGGCCTCTCCCAAATTAAGTTGTATATGAAAAAATATTCTAGTTATTTTTAAATGTTATCACATTTACTCTAAATATTTTATTAAAAATCAAGTTTAGTACAGAAAAATTCTTTTATTTAACATTTTTATTCATAAAATTAATTAGGTAAATTTAAAAATTTACACCATTTCCGTCGTATTTTTTGCTTCGAAATTCTTATTTATTTTTGTTGTAAGATTTCCTATTTACAAAACATCGGAGTAGTAATGTAAAATAATGGAAATACTCATAGAAAACATTCATATAGCTGTTTAGCCATCAAATATAAGAATAATGTCTAAAACTATTTGATTTACATTATTAGAACACTAATTCATATAGTATTTCCAGTTTAACTATTACCAAGAAATATTAGTTACCTTGATTTTTTTAAATAAGTTAGGTTTTGTTACTATTCGATATTATGAGTTAATTTAATTATTACTATATGACATATTTTGATCAAAAGAAAAATTAAGGACATAAATGTTCTTATAAACATGGATTTTTACTCTTTCAAATTTCATCTTTTTAAATAAAAATGTTTCTAATATTAAATACTCAGCACTACCTATTATTGAATATTCCAACTTAACCTGAAATTTATTTTGAATTATATTAAACGATATACAACAACGTAAAATTCTTTAATAAATATTTTATGATTTAATATAATTGCGTGTATATATATATATATATATATATTACAATCTCTAATAGAAGATGAGTAATATTATAGGAGAAATTATGTGAATCGATATTATTTTTAATAGTTATTCTTTTAAATTTTGTATTGCTTATTAAGGTAATAAATTTATTACCATAGAAATTTTTAGTTATTTACGTGTTTCCTATCAAATTTTATTTTAAAGGAAATTTATGCCTCATGTGTCATGATACATTCCTGGAATTTGTCCTACTCTAGACAAATACGCTTAATATTGTTATCAAATAAATAGGTGTGCAATTTTTTTTTATATATTAATGTTTTTTACAATTAAATCTTCTCTTAAAATTATCATGACATAACATTAAATCAATCTAATAAAACTTTGCTAATGTTCTCAGACAAAATACAACTAGAAAAAACACTGAAATGTTAAAAAAAGATTTCGCTTATTATGATATAAAATATAATTTAATTTCTCAATTATTGACTTTTAAAATAAAAAATTATTACAAATAAATAAATTTTACTGAAACTGAGAAGGTACTATTCTCACTAATAAATCATTTATCGAATATTGATATTATAAGTTTAATCATTTCTATGAAGGAATTTTATTCCTAAAATTCATTAATTAGTGTATGCAATCTTTTATATGTTTAAACTAAATTAGAAATTGCTTATTGAAAAGTAAGTCTTTACGTTATATATAAAATTTTTGATTCTCAAAAATATAAATTGAATCGCTTCAGAAAATATTTATATCTCTTTAATAGCCAAATCAAATTGAAAAATTGTAAAAATACTCATTTTTAATAATTTCATACGCACAATAATTACAAATTGTTCGTAACACTTTTTCGTATATAATGACAAAGTATTTCTTTTCAGTTACTCAAAACCAATTTTTCTATATAAACATAAATCTATAAAATCCATTTCCTTGTATGTAAATTCATGCAAAAAATTAAATACTCGTTTTCTTGAAAGATTAAAATTCTCGTAAGCATGAATTTCTTATGCAAAAGGCCCCTTGAATTTGTTTTTTTTAAATTTCATTTGTTAAACCTGACCCTGTTTCACTTGTGTGAGATGCTTAGATACGCTAACTCTGTTTATTAGCTAAAATTCCTAATTTACAAGCTCTTAATTCTACACATTTACTAAATTTTCATGTTATACTTATGGTGTATTGTTACTAAGATTACTCAGATGTGAAGTTATAATATGAGTTGCTAGATGTACAATTTTTGCAAATAATATATTTTGTTCAATAAACTGACGTTAAAAATTATTAATGCAATCTTCTTACTGTTATTTCTACGCATTCAACTAGCATAATTATAAAAAAATGTATTAATAATTCTGTTCGAATTTTAATAGTAAAATTAGCTCCAATGTTAGCTACGTTAGAATTGCCTCACAAATTAACAAATATAAGGTAAAGACAAAAAATGGATTAAATATGCAAATAATTAAATCTACCCATAATCAGCTACAAATTTAAATCTATTTTTTCATAGTTCTAGTAATAAACGTTTATGAATAACTAATGCTGAGTCACTAATCAGATAGTTATACAGTTATTTTGATCTCACATGTAGAATAATCTTTCATTTCCATGACCTAATTATAATGATACTTCCAATAATTATGTTTACCTTCTTTTGAAAATCCGGTATTAGTCTTAGAATTTTTATTACAACAAAACCTTTTATATTACAAATTTTATGTAAATCAAAAAATTAAAAATTTTATTAGTACAGCATTTAGTACAATTCAGATATTTTACAGAATTTTTTGACAAACTGAAAAAGAGAAATATTTTGCAATTAAATATGCAAAAACCCTCATCTATCACAGAAATCCCGTTATTCACTTAATGGATAAGGGACTTATGTCATTATATATTTTTATCTTATCATTTTTTTATCAGTTTAATTTTGGTTTTTGGCCTGTCAAACTAAGAACTCGAATTCTAATTGCCAAAGTTTCAAAGTATTAAATATACTTTCATGTTATTTTTTTGTATGATTTTTAAACAGTTTTAAATTTTTTTTATGTTGAATGAATATTCAAAGTTAGGCGATTACATGGAGATTCAATTCGGAACCATATTTATATAGATTTTTAACCGAGTTAGTTTTGACTAATTTGGATTGGACAGACAAACCACCGGACCATCTCTTCATGTATATCAAATGTTATTATTAAAAAATTTTTTCGATCTTTAATGTGAAATTATTTGTCAATTATATGTTAATTTTGACATATATCTCATAAGATTGCTTATATTTAAATTTGTTACTGAGTTTCGTTAGGAAGCAGGCTTGTTTCCTTTTGTGACTTACCCGAATGGCTAAAGGATAATGAACATTTACATCATTTTCATCGCCCACAATTAAATTCTGTTAAGCAATGCTTTGCGTCGATATTCAGGTTGCTTTTCTTCGTTGGTTTATTGATGCTATTATTAGCGTTCATAGTGAGACAGGTAATATATGGTCTCATCTAGTTGGAATGATAATGTTTATCCTTGCTATAATTAATTTTTATTTTGCCTGTCCCGGATACAAACCAAATCTGTTTCCCTCACCGTTCTCTTATTTATTGTTTTGGCTACCTTCAACATGGACTCCTCCAGTTCGAATAAAAAGCCTAGTTTTTCCTCTGATTGGCCACGAACAATGGGGATCAAAAGGGAATGACTATTGCTATGCATCTGGACTTACTGTTGCCCAACATTTCGCAGTTGGTTTCTTTTTCGCTGGAGCTGTATGCTGCTTGCTTTTTTCATGGTTGTTTCATACGATGTTTTGCTACTCACCCAGAGCCAAAAAGATATTTAATAAGTTATTACCAGTTTAAATTTTTTATAGTTTACACAGGTTGGATTATTCTGCTATTAGTTTTCTAATTGTCACTTCTTGTATCCCACCTTTCTGGTATGGTTTTGAAAATAACATTTTTTTGTTTATATTCTATATGTCAATAACCTCATTATTTGGAATTATCTGTATTTTTATGTCATTTCTTGAAAAATTTGGGACCCCTGATTACCGAAAGATCAGGGCTTTCATGTTCATATTATTTGGCTTGTCGGCATCAATACCATCAGCACATCTCTTATTATTACACGGATATGAATATGCGAGTAACGAGCTAGCTATGTATTTGATTGTTATTATGGCTGCTTTCTATATATCTGGTGCCCTGTTTTACGCTAATAGATTCCCTGAAAAATATTTTCCATCTCTGTGTAATCTTTGGGTAATATTTATTTTATTCTTTAATTATTAATTAAGTTTCAGAGCCATCAAATATTCCATGTATTTGTAGTTATAGCTTTATTTGTCCACCTGCGTGCAGTATACACTATAGTCTATTATAAACTATGAAGTTTTATTAGAATCATTGCTATAAAACAAAATTTGTATTTTTTACCATTTACATGTTATGACTTGGTTGATAATCTAATACTAGTTACCAAACATACTTTTTAATAAAGCGTAAATAATAAAATTTGATATCCAAGAGATCGGATATGGAAGTTGAACGTATCTTATTCTCTGTGCATTTAACAATTAGCATTTAAACCGGGTTCTACCCATAGTTTTGTGGATGTATAAGATAAGCATTTTATTTTATTCACTGTATATTTTACGAAATATTTATTATTGAGAGTCACTTCTGGTTTTTAGAAGGCTTGTATAATTTAAGCTTGGTATAACAATAATTGCATATAAAAATATTTATTAATGCATTTTTTATTTTTTTTAAACAATATTTTTATTTCTAATACATTACAAATATATCTTTTTTGGACACTATATCATAAGTCATTGTTCATTTCGTTTGCTATCTCGTGTGTTGCGTTGACTGAGGTTTCATTGCTAATGATAGTCAAGAACGTAAATACTAACATTCTAAGTATTCTTTACAAATAATAGCTGCTAATTTAGTCCATATGAGCATTGATTAGTGTTAAAATAGGTAAAATATCATACACTTTAAATTGTCCTTCAATGTTACATTGCAATAGGAATTTCTACTTCAATTGGCACGTGGGTGGCTCAACACAAGTTGTACTTGGAATGGCATACAATGCAGCTTCTAATCTTTTATAGGTTAACAAATATATGTAACGCTCTGCATGAATGGGGTAATCTTGCCTTGGGATTCAGAAATGATTGTACACCATGGTTTACATACATTTCTATTTCAAATATCAAAATAAACAATAATTTTATTTATTATTTGTGTTTTTCAGCTACGGTTTAAAAATTAACGCCTTAAAAATTTGTTTTTGTGTTACCAGTAGTTTAGTCATATTAAAATCTTCGAATAATATTAACAATAACTACGATGAAAACGAAGGCCTGATAAGGTAGCGTAGCTCTAGTATAAGGGTAGGTAATGGAAGCTGTTTTAGTAGGTGAAAACCGTACACTGCCTGCCGGGAGCGCTGGGAAGCTCTTGCTGGCGCCTAACCTGATGCGAAAGCGGGCTGGAGGTAAGTCCCATCCTACTGAACTGCCTCCAAAAACATAAAGAGTAGGTAAAGGTTTTTTCCTTTATAGCTTAGAACAAAAATGAAAAATTTTATTGGCTGCAAGTTGGTTGTAGTAAGGAAGTCTCACTCTACATTTACATCTGATATATTCTAGGCTATTCACAGTTTTTAACAGTCATCATACTCGATATCAATTAATAAATACATTTTTATTTTTTTGAACGAATTTATAGATGTTACTTATGAGAGAAAAAAATAACGGTAAAGGCAGAAATGAAATAATTTAGCCTAGGAATGAATCACACGTAAAACATCAAAAAGATGTTAAATTCCTTATATCATTTCAAACAAACGAAAGTATTCATTCATCTAAATCTTTGGAACCTACAGTCATTATCTAACGTAAGCTTATACAAATTAAGAATGACTTTTTAAGCTACAATTTTCAATATACATTTTGTATCACTTAGTGTCCCATTTCCATAACCTATTTTTTTATAAAAATTTATCAGATAAATATCTACCTTTCATATTTATTAAGTCAAAAAGAGGCCCTTAATCAAGTTGAATCACTTTAGATCAAACGTAGTGAAGTTTTAACATTCTGGTCAAAAGGAATTCACCAACCAATTACATAACTGTAAGAAATGAATTTTTTAAGTTAAAAAAATATTATACTCTCTTAAAGATATTTCATGAACTCTGCATGGACTTATCTGAGGAATGAAATAAGGATTCGCATATTTATCAAGTTACATCGATGCTCTTCCCCCAGGAAGCATGAAAATAACTACTAGCAATTTAACGGAAATACATGCCGAAATAGAAGTTTTTTAGTTATAAGGACTTTAGGGTGATCAAAGCTCAAACATTCATTTATTGAGAACGGTTACATGGAAAAGGAAGGTAAGAAAAGTAAATTGTTTGGTATAAAAATGCGGTTTTTACATAAGATTTGTGTTTGAACTAATTAATATTTTAACACATTTTTTTCGTCCCTGGGTTTCGGAGTATTGGATGTAATTATCTGTATATTAAAAAATAGAAACTTCAAGCTACAAAACCTTTCTATATTCTTAAATATAAAGAGTGTGTAATTGAAAATCTTTGACCGTTCAAAGAGTAAGTTTGTTTGTAACAAACGGATGATATTTGTGGAAATCGCAAGTAATTGGAACACTATCAATCAATATATCATCCCCCATTCTAAATTTGATTTAGTTTATATTTACATGGAGATCTTTTGAGTAAGAGTTGCATTTTTCAGCTCCTATTTTAAAATTAAAAACTTTGCTCACAACTAAAAATTTGTTTGAAAGATATTCTATATACTTCTATATCCTCACGTATAAATCGTTGTTTCTTTCAAGAAAAAAATTTTCGTCGTGAGCATATTATCCATGTATTAATTCTGTGTAAATTCTAGAAGAGTAGCTATTTTTAAAACATAATGATAGCAGTTGAGTATTAAATATGGTTTTCATGTTCAGATCGTGATTTCTGTCATTAGCCTGTTTAATGGTAATATATAAATTTCAAACCAGTGCTACATATCGTGAAATCCGGCTTTTTAAATCCACTCATGGTTTTGGCTAAATTCTGATTATGAATATAAGTCGTTTATATCTGAATTTATCGGGAGCTAAAAGATAAAGATGATTTTTATTTCTAAGACAAGAACAATCATAATTATGATATTATTATGAACAAGCTAAAATTTCCTTTATATTTCTAGTAAAAATATATACTTTTACTCAGTACCATTTTAAAAATATATATAATTATTTTATGACGTGTTTAATTTAAATAGTTTTAGAGTTGTAATTTTATTTCTCGGCGTAAAAGACTTCTTCAAGTATTGGGTTAAATTTTGTTTGTAAAGAGGGCTTATACGCCAGATTAACGGTATCTCAAAATCAATCTAACTGCCATTTATCATCTTTTTAAATGAGTTCTTTCTATAAATGTATAAAAAATTTGAGTAGTATCGACATTGATACTGCCACGTGTGACGTCATCATTTTCTTCCAGAGATTTAAGTTGTACTATGATATGTATGATACATACCATTTTTTAAATTTATGTTTTGTTTATTATAAAAAAACCTTTTAATTAGGTTTGTATTTGAGAAATTCGTAAATATGTATATGTAACAGTCTTATTCTTTTTAAAGAATGATTTACCACGTTTTTATTAATGAATTGGATAAAATATTTAGTCTAGTAAGTCCATTCCACTCTTTCTTATGTATGTTTCTAGCAATAAATATAAAATTTTATTTGTTTTTTGTGTCAATATGTATATAATTGATAGATATCAATGTTGTGGAAAGGTTGCTACGAACATCACATGGACTCCTGATACATCATGTATTTTTCATGACTTGATGATAGAAAAATATATCGATGCATTATGTTTGTAGTTCCTTAAGTAGATCAAGATCAAACGATGGAAATAAAAATTTATAAGGGCGTCGTTTTATTTTGGGGATAAATTTATTTAGCGATGAAATATGGGTGAACCTAGAATAAGAAAGGTACAGTTTCAACTGTAAAATTCCTTATCATTTATCAAATTAAAGTAAAAAAAATTAAGCTTGAAATAAGCATATTTAAGGAGACGGCTCTCAAATAATTTAAGATTTTTCTCTGCTTAGATTTTATAAAACAATTAAATGATTACTTAATTCGAGTTACAGCTCGCTTTTCCCTAATAAAATAACTTTGTTAGATTAATATTAAATGATTTACTGGTTTATTACCAAGTTTAAACTCTTACTTCAGCCTCTATTGCCTAATTTTTCGGACATTTGGCTAATATAAATGTGATTATATATTCTAATGTAGTACAATTCACCATTACTGGTTTTGACATTTAGTTTCGGAGTGCCAAAACAGTTACACAAGATACTCCGTATCGGGTTGTAAAAGGTTTTAATAATAATTAACATTAATATACAGACCTTTTCCTGATATTGAAAAGTTATAAAATCTGATTCGATTGAAGATCAACTTCTCAGCGATCTTTTAATTTTGCTTTGGCGGTTTTATATTTTAATTTTACGTGAGTCAAACATTTTTTTCAAATTCGTCTATTAATATTTATCCTTTGGACAACTTTCAACTATTAAAATATTTTGATTAAAGTATTTTAAATCTACAAAAGATGAAAATAGCCCCGATAATGTAAACAATAAAATTAAATGGAGAGAAGAGGAGTTAAATTGGAATGGAGTTATTATATCCTGCATTAGTATAGGTTTTTGAGCAAAAAAAATAGCTGTAAAAAATATTATGCACTCATTCAAGAGAGACTCAACAAGCGGTTTTAAAAATATATGTCACGGCAACAATTAAGGTATATACAAGATAACTATCTTCAGAAAATGGTTCATATATGTTCAAGTATCCAGCTAGTAAAGTACAGAATAGATTTTAAATTATGTTGTGCATTTTAATTATTAATGGAAATCATTAAGTAACAAACTTTCCATTGAAATAAGCCGTACAGTTCCTGTTTCAGAAAATACGGCTCAAGTGTTTAAAAAAATTAGAATACTTTAGTTTATTTGATAAATTATTAGGAGCACTCAATATAACAAAATATATTTTTGTAAATAAGCTGGATTTTTGCATCTTCGTGAGAAGAAAATATGGAAGGCCACTTAAAAATACTACTGCAGATGTTATTATACCCGAAATATGAACATGAAATTTAAGTGTTTGTTCGTGAATTACATCCAAAATCCATTGTTTTATGAAATAATTGATCATGCATGCATTTGATACAAATTTTTTCACAATGTGCAATCAATTCTATAAACTTAATTGGTGAAAGAATAATGGCAAATTAGATTTTCGTAATGGATAACACAATAATCTATAAAAATCAAGATTTTATATCTTAAATAGAGTCAAGATATTATAAATGAGTATTTCTTCTTGCTTACTATCTTTTTATAAGTCCCATAGAGAGCTGGTTCTCTAAATGCAAAGGTTATGTAAGATCAACTTGTTTCTAGACTGAAAATTAACCTCATAACTCCATTGATACTTAAATGTGACAACCAAGGATACTGTATCGGTTACTATGCTGAATATTTTAACATTTGAAGATTTGAAGAATGCAAGAGGATAAAATTCATTGGTAATTTTACATTGTAAACTTTCTTAAATATATTTTTGTTTCAAAATTGAAATCCAGATTCACCGAAGAAAATCAAAGTCTGTACCCTCTAATGAAATAATCGATATTTAGCTAACATAAAATTCCAAAACTATTCAGATAGAAATCAATGTAAATCAGAAAATATTAATCGGATAATTATTTCTTCTGGTTATTACGTCTCGAGGTGTTTGTGATGTGAGTTTATATATTATTGATGTCACTATTTCCTCAAATAAGTAACAGCTCCTTAGTTTAATGAAGAAACAATGTTTAAAAATAATTTTCAGATGGGATCACTATAAATCAGATAATATTTGTGCTTTTTCCCAAATTCAAAAGTAACCTTATTTTCCATTTAATTGATTTTATATTGGAAAATTTCATTATACAATGAAATCGTTATATTCTTTCAGTTTTTGGAAATTTATTCAAAATATCCACACCTCAAATTTTTTTTCTTTATTTTTCGAAGTTAAATCATGAAATTTCAGTAATTTCGTTTTAGGTTTCCTTAATTTTTAATATAATAAGTTTCTTAGTATAATTATATGTAGCATCACAGTGGTTAATAAAATTTCGTATTATATAGCTAAAAAAATGTTACATTATGTATAGCAAGGGTCGATAGGGATAATAAGTCTCAAGTATTCTTTCAGCATATTAATTAGAAAGACAAACCCCCAGAAAAATATTTAAATATGAAAGTTTTTGCTGGAGTTTCAAACAAGCAGATTTTAGTTCTCTAAACCCTCTGATACACTAATAAAATCCTAACATATCACCAATGAAGGTCAGTCCTGACCCTCACCAAAAGGTCAAATCAATTGAATAATTCAAAAACTGATACGAGTATATTTTAATTGATATTAGTAAAATTTTTGGTTCTATTTGCCTATACAGTTCATGTTTTTTCTCACTTTCCATTAAGTTGCTATTTCCTCTCTACTTGATCGTTCAAAAATATCTAACTTTTTCGTTTATTTTTTTTAAACTTTTTTGCAATAAATATACCATGTTAATAAATCTTTCTTTGTAATAGCTATCCGTCAGAAATTTCATTAACTCTACTACTTCTTTTTT
>LDMZ01012056.1:0-11199 GCA_001455285.1 Sphaeromyxa zaharoni
AAAAAAAAGAGAAGAATAAATTACGACAACTCCATCAATTTTGTGAGTATATTTGGATCGTTTATCATTATCAATTCTACTCTATCATAAAAATTGGAAATAGTGAATTATGTTTTGAAAAAAATTAATGTTTTATAAATTTCCCCTTAAAATGACAAGGATAGTCGAACGTTAATTATTACTATAGTTGCATATAAAATATTGAAGCCCAAGTGTGCAATTAACACGTAGGGTCCTAATCATGGAAGAAATAAATTTAGATATACGCTTAAAAAAATGTAAACTCTCATTTTTGGGAATTTTTATAGTGATTTTTAAAAGTCTTTAATGTCATTGCTACAACAAGTTTTAACAGTAGAGATATTGTAGGTATTTTGTTCATGTATATTTTATCCAAATAATGGTGGACGATGGAATTTTCCGTCTATGATTCAAATAGTTTCTTAATTTTTAGCAGTAATCATAAAAAATACAAATTAATAAAAGTATTTATCAATTTAATTTTAATAAATTTTATTATTTACTTCATATATTCATAATTATTTGGATTTTTTTTGAATTATTAATACCAGGGAAAAAAATCATATTAAAAATGGGTGTTTCTTAGCAAATCAGTTATGGAGAGTTAATATATTACGAATTAATCATAGGTAGTTAGTAAGACTCCAGTATTATTTTTAAAAATTAGTAAAATATAGAACAGTGTGGATCCAACAGTTTGATCAGGCGGAAAACTTTCCGAAACCAATGCTTAGATTGAATGTATGATTTACTTATTAGAAATATCATAGATAAAATTTGTCTGGATCGTATACTTTTATTTTTCACAAAATCAGTCAATATTAAAATAATAAACTGTATTTGGGAGAATTTTATTCGTTGCCTAAATCCAATCATAAGATCCATTGGAATCAGAGGTTTTTCTTTTAAAGGAGGTTTTACCAAAGTGAATTGATGTATTGATTGATTTCAGATAAAGTCAATGTGATAAGTTTAAGCATAACAAATATGGAATACTGTAATACAATGTTTTACATCAAGTTATTAGATCTAATTGGTAAAATGCAGGATATTGTAAGTTAAGAACTGATCGGTTATAGTTCCTTACAAGATGAGTTATCATGGAAGAAGCTAAAGTTTTTCTAAGAAATTGAATTGGAATAATTCTTAGAATCGAAGATTCGGTAGACATAGGCAATAGTATTTTAATTCAGCTAAGTCCGATCATTTTGGTAGAGTCTGTAATAGAGCAATTTAACCCAAGGATTAATATTTCAAAAGATTTCAATTATCAAACGCATAATTATTTATTAAAGGACAATAGTATCTGTTATTTGGATTACTTGCAAAATGAATTCTGAAACTTTGTGTAAAAATCAAATGAAGTTAGAGAGGGTTGATATATGTAAATTAAAAGCCTTATGGAAAGATTTAATCCATTTCCTTCTGTAGACATATTTTATGGCTATTCTTTCATTAATAATATGGTTGTGATTCCAATCAATTTCGGATCCTAATTTTATAAAAATATATTTATATTATTGATTTTGCAAGTAGATTTATCAAAATAAAATATAATGAAATCACTTTCTATTCCAAAAACCTCATTCAAAATAATGAATGTTGTCATCTCGAAAGACAACAGTTTATATTATTCAAAATGGTAATTATACTATCATAATTCAGTTACGGATTATGATATTTCGGTAATAAACGGAGAGGATCCGGTTATTTCTGAATAGAAATGATATAAACTGTAGCGTAATACTTACTCGTATATAGTCGTAGCCTATCGTAGAGTTTTAGCTGAGCACGCTATATAAACATAATGGGACCTCGGTGCTGTGCTAGATTTTTATATTAGTTGAATAAAAATTTTTATATATTTGTATTAATATATTCGAATCTTGGTGCCGATATCAACTCGCTGCGACATTGGATGTTTAGTTTGTACCCTAAGACCAATATCAGGTCCATTTGTTTGCTAAGGCTGCAGAACTCTACTGCAAATGTCGATTGTCACAATATTTTATACACACAGATTTCAAATAATCAATATTTTTCAAAGTCCGTTATAGCAAGATACGAATGTAATTTTTACTGTTCTAATATTACCAAAATTAAACTTCACTATATTTAGTAAAGTTATTCAAGCTATAATTTTAGAATATCAAATACATATTATTAAAGAAATAAGAAAATTATCGACAAATGTTTGAAAAAAATAGATACAAATTATGCATTAGCACGTCAACTTTAAATGCGATAATAACGCCAAAAAAGATTGAGTATCTCAAGATGTGTATAGATATCTGACCTCAAAACAATTTTTAAATTAAAAATTATTGTGCCCATACTAGAGAAAGATAATACAATTACGTAATAATCAAGTCAATGATATTTTATTTATTCAATTTGACGTCAGATTACTTTCAATTTTCAGTAAAAAAAATATAATTCTAATATAATCTTTATTTTTATAAAAGATTTTTCCGTCTTAAGTAAATGTTTTCTGCATATTTAATGCAGCCTCGTAGTTTAGGATTTAACTATCAGAATCTTCAGGAGATTTGAAAGATTTCTATACTGTAGCTTGATGATATTTTAAACTATATATATTATTTGTCAAACATCCGGTTCATTTAGATTATATTCTGTATTAACTAGCATCCCATAATTTCAAAACTTATTTTTAAAATTTTTTAAACTCTGAATTTAGCAGTCACAGGCACATGGTATCGAAATAAAGAACCCATAACGTCTTTTAAACCGAACATATTTACCCTTGTATGTATTCATTTAATAAAAAATAAAATCGAATTCTGATACAAAATACAGAAGTCCATACCAGAAATACCCCAGGTACTGTTTGAATATATAAAACACGCGTTTAATAATAGCAATACGAGGGCTACTAATATCTTTAATTTAGCAGTAATTGTTTTTTATTTATTGATTTAGAGTTTTTTCAATTCGTGTCTGAAGTCAAATGAGTAATAACTTTTCACCAGTAAAATAAAATAATAAATTAGATCAATTTAAGTACTCCTACAGAATATGTCTGTGAGCATCCAGAATCACAGTAATAATAAAATTTCATAGAATTTGATTCTTAAGCCTTCATTTTGTTCTAGTTTGCTATTAAAATGCAAATTAATTTTAAAATTAAAATAAGAGATCTAATATTAGATAGGTTCATGAAATAAGAACGTTTATTCTTAGAAAAACAAAAATCTCTTATGGAGTTGCCGGAATACGATTTCCAGCTGCATAACTTGAGTGTGTTGGGAGTCATAATTATAGTGAAGTTACTTTTGGAGCGCCCAATCCGAAAAAAATTAAAATACAGGAAGAGAAATTGGCTAAGCCAATTATATTCTAATGAAAATCTCCTGCAACTGTGAACTAACATGAAAGTTGTTAAACCCTTTCACACGTGATATAAACCATCAAAATTGAAACTATGCATCGACTGCCGTTTGTGGTTATTCAAATTGTTAGAGCTGGTACAAGAATAAAGTTGAACGTTATTTTTTGCTAGTGAATATTCTAAATCTCCTTTTTTGGAACAAATAAAAACTATTTAAAGTTCTTGAGTAAGTTCTATTAGGTAGATTGCTAGATGAATTAAATGTATTGATGATTACTGCTATAGGATATTATATCGAAAAGGAGAAAAGGAAATAAATGTTGTCACCTCTTCGAGGAAGCATTTTAATATTAACATTACACATTTAAAAGATTCGATGAACACTACCGTCGTTCTCTATTATTCTATCACAGTTAAAAAAATAATTCGCAGATAAAGAAATCATATATTTTAAAACATGGCTCGAAAACGCTATTCCAAATTCTTAAATGGCCCATATTCTAGGTTGGAAAAAATTATGGCTTTAACTGGATAATTAAAAAGTATTCGATAGTTCTTCTCAAGGGCACGTGAATCATAAAATAATACACCAATATCCATAATTTCAATGAAGGTTGTTAGTTGTACAGATTATTATACACAATTATAAGTGTTTAGAGACAGCTGTGCGGTATTGAATTTTATTATTATTTCTTACGTGGATTTGTCTATACCTAATGTTTCAAGTTATATTGGTGAATCTTTTCACCATTGCCCTTGCCATTGAGAATTTTCAGTAGTAAAAGTTGATAAATTAACCTAGGTTTTTTGACCAGGAATGAACTAAGATACATAAAATCAGTATTATCCCTGTGAAATACTTTTTACGGGAAGCAATATATTCGGATATAAAAAAGATCTTTGAATATATAAAGATATGATGGCGAGAAAGAATACATATTAAAGAAACTAACGCGTAGCACGTTGAAAAACAATATATTAAATCGGTAATATTCGTGTCTTTATATACTATCACTAATCTTCGGAGTGTTTCGGTTTAACAAGGTAGATATAAATTTTGACTTTTAACTATGGATATTTTGAGCTAAAGAATAATACAGATTCTGGGAACAGATATGAATCACTGGTGAAGAATGTCGTATATCCTCGAGAAACTCCGTCGGATACATGTACGCGGAAATTTAGCCTCGTGGGACGGCTTGAAGGAACAACTTAGGAGTAACTAGTTTAATTTAAATATTTATTTTATTTCGCATTTTAGATACATCGACTTATTCTTACGTACCAACGGCTGAACGATAGAGTTTATTTAGTTACTAAGGTAAATTCTCCCGGAAACTCTGGGAGAATACCCCGGAGACAATATTAATAGCCAATTAAAGGCCTTTAATAACGATAAAAGAATTTATTAAAGACATTTTATGCAAATTCTGAATCCCAGGAAGCCTTTATCTGGACCAAGCTAGAAAATTTTAGTCTTAATTTTTTAAAAGGGTTTGCGATATATTAATGTGATGCCTACATTAACAACCACGTCCATTAGGCAAAAAATTAATGAATGAAATTGTCATTAACATTAATACTCATTCAATGAAAATGAATAGAATTTATAGTTATATAAAAAGGATTAATTTATTTAAGGAGTAGAAGTTTTTATAATTTCTTGTCTTATAGGCGCTGTTGACTAAAGTTATGAAATTTTATTGTACGGCTCTGACAGGAGAATAAGGACAGCAACATTGAGTCTGGCTTATGTTCTCCGTGCATCAAAGAAAGAGGAAATATCCCGGTGGGTATCTCACTAATCTCATAAAAACGCAATCCTGTCCGTATCAATCACAGAGAGGGATGCTGAAAATATTTTGATCAAACGTTAATTTACATTATTCTAAACCATTGAATGAAAAAGAAAATTTCGTTTATTCCCACTCGTGATGCTGATAATATATTATCTATTAATACTTTTAAAGTGTATAACATTATTCTGTAGCTACTACTCTCCAGATCAAGAAAAAAATTGGATCAAATATGGGAATACAATCTAGAAAATTCAAAAATATATTAAACGAAATTCAACGTTATTTGAATAACAATCACAGCTTTATTATTAATTATAAACAGAAGGCATATATTTAAATATAAACATATCGTGATAAATATGAAGGAAACCTTTTTAGATAAAAAAATAAGTTGTGTAATTCAAGCTTATCCGCATATATAAATTAAAGAAACTTTGGAAATTTCTTTTTCCAGGTTATTTAAATAATTTCAGGTGTGATATACATTATCTACGGATTTTGGAAAAAATTATTGTTCGTCTAATCGAATGAATTTTTAAATCAATTGAAATGATCAGATAGATATTAAAAAAATGTTTGATAAAAGCATTCAATTATTTAACTATAGCTCTAAAATATATTGTCATTCCAGGTAGAAACAGCTTTGTTTATTAAAAGCTGTATGTATATCGATTGCACATTAAGGGTCATGCCCTTATGCAGTATCAAGTGTTCTTAGGATTCCAGGCTTTGACGTATATTAAAAGAATCTATTATTAAAATTAAAAAATCTCTGTCATTAAAAATTAATTAATCATTTTTACATTAGCTAAATTAATGTAGCAACTCCTGCCATTCATTCTCATTCATTGACCTTAATGAATGGGGAATGAATTCGTCGCTATTAGATAATAAATTAATATCGTTGGAACTTACAGTTCTCACGATAATATATATCAAAATGTTGAAAATGTTTAAAGTTTACTTGGAAGATTGATAAGAGATGACTGCAGTGAATACTAATTGATCGAATAACGGAATAATAAAGAAAGCGAATTCAGATGAGTGTTGGATTGTTCACGTATAATCGCACCTTTTTAGACTAATGAAGTTTTCTTAAACACTTTTGAAAATATTATTTTGCTAAGGAAAGAGGAACGAAGATTTTGTATAAAATAATTTACAAATGATTTAAGTGCTGAAATGTAATTTAATAAAATATTAATATATTGTAGTAACATTTTTAACTAGAAGTAGTATAAAAAATATGTTATCTCTTAGTAAGTTTTAGCTACCCTTTTCATTCATGAATGGATCATGTATCAGAGCTGTGGAGCTGGCTGGTAGGCTAATCGGTGTTAATAGTAAAAATCATTTTTTGAGAAATCACATGTAGGAGCCTAATCTTTCTATGATTTTTTTTAAAGAAAATGTTGAGTAATGATTATCAAACATCATCAAAAATAACCACTTTATGGCTAAGGATAATTGAATTAAAATCTGAACGAATATATATCAAGTTGAAATATAAAGTTATAAATATTTTAATTAGTACAATTAATGATATTCGACGAATTCGAAGTCGAGTTACAAATTTTCAAGCCACTTTAGTCAACAATAAAATCATAATAAATTGTCAGAGTAGAACTCTATTTATTATTAAAAGTTAGATAATTTGAAAAAATTTAAAGTACGCAACAATTTAGATAATTAAATATTCAACAAGGGAAAATTATTTTTGACAGCGTTTTAATCAATAATGTGCATTGATATCATAAATAAACCTAAAATAAATGTGTAGTTTCGATTTGATTTATTGAAATATACATAAATCGTAAACGCAATGTAAGACTGTTAATTATTTTGATTTTAATAATTTATAGTTTTTAGTTATTTAAATTTTTGCTATTGGTCTTTTTGTTCATGTGATAAGTTTCTGAATATTTGGTTAAAAACACCGCCATTTTCATTTGGTTTAAAAATGTTTAAAAATAGATAATATTTAATTGGTAATCCATATGGTTCCTTTATAATAATTTTGAAGTTACTTGAATAAAGGATATTAATTTAAAACGATAAAAATATCAGTCTATGTATTATTTAGTTATATTTTTAATTGAAGACTATATATTCGTTGATATACACAAATAAGTTAATTCTAATTAAATAATAAAATTTAAGATAATAATTTCAACCACGTTTCGAATTTTAAATCTTCAGTTCGTACTCTTTCCTGATTTAATCAGAGAATTAAACATTTCTCTGCCTTTAATTTGAATTTTATTAGGCTTACATTGCCAACTTTCATCGAGGCCGTGAATCATAAAAAGGTGTTCAAATTTTCTGGATCCTTGCTTGATATCTAGAGATTTAATTTTATTTGATTTACGACGTTAATCAAAGCTTCTAGAGTATTTTTAGTTATTTTTAATCTTTTAGGAAAGTAAAATCATATATCAGAATTGTTGGAAAATCTGATTGAATCAACAAATATGTAATATTCCTAAAATTTTTTTATCATATAATTTACCACAGTTAAAAATCTTAAATTTATCAATAAGTTATCAATTTAATAAAATTTTCAATCATCTTTGATTATAGCTAGAAATTATATAATTTATCATTATGAATTGTTTTTTAATTTTTACAAAAAGATTTACTACTAAGATGAAAAAAATATGCTTCAATCAACGGTAGAACTTTAATTTAGGTTATTTAATCTTTAAAAAAATATCTAATTTAAAAAAAACATTGCAATTTGGTAGTTTTCGAAACATAAAAAAGCAGTACATTTTTAGTTTCTGGTATTTTATTGCAAAGTTTTAAACTAAAAACATTGATCATTGGTAAATACTGATATCATAGGGAATAAATATGATTACAACCATTAAAAACGACCGAGAGTCTGATAAACAAAATAAATCATAGAATCTAAGGTTATAAAACGAAAATATTTTATTTTATCTATAAAGAGATGTAGCGATTCGATCCTTTAAAATTAATTATATAAATTACAGTGTAAGACTCTCTCACAAGAACATTCCTACAGTCTTCTAAGAAAAAAATACAAGTATACTATGATAATCGAATTAATTTAAGGAAAGTGTTTCTTAGAAAATTATATGCGAAAGTCAACATCTTGATTGGAAGCTATTAGGTTGTTTTCCTTCGCTTTCATATATTTTCAATGCTAAATGTTTAAATGGTCTAAATTAAACTAAAATCATTTCTTGTGTAACATGTATCATGTTACGGTTGAGTTATAGGTCGTCCAATCGCTCATGGCCTAGTAATTAAACTTAAGAACTGGCGCCCGAGGTCGCGAGTTCGAGTCTCTATTCGGGCGATCTTATTACTGTTACACTTGCAAACTCTATTCAGTGTACCCTTTCTTGGCTTCCAAAATGGAAAAAATTAATTGAATATGCACGTAATTTTATTTACAGGTTTGATAGTTCCAAAGTAATTAGTGGTGTCTATTCATTAAATTTAAAAAATATATTAAAAGAATATTACCTAACGCCTGCGTAACTCCATATAGATTAGGTTTTTTAGGGTATTGCTACACGTAGACACAACGATTATTTAATATTATACATGGCTGTCATCATTAATTTACATTTTAACTATTGTCGCAAACCGACGGAGAATGAAAGTATAAAAGCTGACTCGTGGTAGCCGTAGGGGACCGCCTTTTAGTTCTTAAAATATTTCAGTAGTTATTCTACTATGACCAAACATTTGTTTAAGCCACCGGCTGGGAATAAATTCCTTTTGAATTTCTACCTCGCTAACGCGAGGCAATCCTATGAGATTGCTACACTATGTAAAAGCAAAGAAGATAAATTTCCCGATTGGTCATTTGAGAAATTTTGTGGAAGTTAAGGGTTTTTATTATCCAAATTACTATTTTAATATATTCTACAGAAATAGTAATCTTTTTATCTTGCCAAATAGTTATGTTCTGCCAAAAAAATATACAGTAAATTAAAGATCATTAGCTAGTCATAAACTATATGTCTCCCGTATGAATAGTTGGACCCCATCAAGCATATTTTTGTTCATTTTATAAAATATTATGAAAATTTTCAGAAAAATCATATTTATTTGCTGCAATCTTCTACTGTCTATGTGTATTAATTAAAGAGAGTATTAATATAACAGGAAATCCAGTAATCAATAAAAAAAACAAATATTTGACGATACATTATTTAATAAGTATCATCATATTTATATAACATCGAGATAGTTATTAAAAAATGGACTACTAACAAAACATATTTGAATTTTAAATAATTATTTTGATTTAGTGCTATAACATCTTGACTTTCTAGAAGCTTTGAAGTCGTCGTAGAAAGCTTATTAGAATCGAATTAGTGGGCATCGGAGGAGGATAAGCGCATTTGTTATGGTTTATCAAAAGAGAACAAATCCGATTAACTTAATCTATACTACGAGACTGCTCGTAAGATTTATTAGGTTTAGTTTTTGTTCCTACAGGTTCCGAAAATGATATATCTTAATGATAAATTTTTAGACATTTAGTTTGGAAGAAAATTCAGTGGAAGTTTTATTTTGATCAATAATATGGTCGAATTTGAGACCTTTGCTACTGTAAAAGGATCAAGATAATTTTTTAATGTTTATCATGTGAAGGAAAGGATATTATATTGATAAATATGCTAGAAGCTAATAAGCAGAATGAGTAAATATCTTTTGGGTTATCGCGTCAAATAATGTACTTCTCGGCTAATAAAGTTAACCATTAGATTTAAAGCTCGTGATATCATTATTTTATTCAAGAAAAATATTTAAAAGTATTTAGTGGCGTACAAAACCATACGAAACACTAGGGTTATAAAATAAGCTCTTTTTCATGAAAAATTAGCATTATGTGGATAAATATTATTGAGGTGCTTTGAGGAAGCCTGCTGGTAACCATGTGGGCTGATAAAATTTATTTTGCATTAAGCATACCTAAAAATATAAGTGGAACAATATAATAGATTTTCATCCTTGACGAAGCAGGGTACGTTGAACTTATCTAATCGGTAGTGCCTACATCAGTTGATACAGCAATTATAAATATGTTTCTAATCAAATAAAATATTCAACTACGCTTCATGGCAAAAAATGTAACTTCAAATGGTAGGGGCGTACAGACTAGTATAGAAATAGAGACATTACCTTTAGAGCGGTATCTGATCTGGGGCGCAAATGTTTTGAATTTTTAAATTTGATTTGATTTATCTTTTAACTTACTCTGACTAGATGTAAGATGAATTGCATCAAAGACTTACGTGATGATGTATGTACATAACTATATATGCCTAAAATAAGAATTCTTATGAAGTTAAGTTGGTCCAAAAGAATTTTAGAAACAATTTTATAATTTCATTTTGTGTTGCGCTTTGGAATATTGATTAAATATTTAATTACATTTAAAAAGATTCCCCTTATATATAGGCTAATACTGTAACTGGCAAGGAAGTAATCATATGGATCAGGTTTTCTTACATATTTTGGTTCCCGCTATATTAAGTATTGTTGCGTTATTACTCCTTTACTTTGAATCACATACAAACCATTCATTCCTGTATGATTTACCGGATGTGCCATGTAAGAATACTTATAGGAATTAAAGAAAAAATATCTTTAAAATTAAATTCACATGAATTCGAGTTTGTGAGCTAAAATAATTCCAATAAATATTATTTTCTTTTGCGAAACGTTATGAAAGGTATTTATGGGTATCCATTTTTTCTTTAACATATCTGCGGCGGACTCGTAAAGTATCGTTACAGTTAAAGGATTATCGTAATTATTATTCTTGTAGTGAGGTTATAGAAATGCAGCATTCATTCACTGGCGATACAAGAGGTGACCCAGCAGCTGAAAGAACAATGGAATCCATTGCGATTAAACTTCCACCCTTCTGGCCAAATCAGTCATCAATTTGGTTTACTCAAGCCGAAGCACAATTTGCAATAAGGCACATCGTTTCCGAGGATACAAAATATTTCCATGTTGTCAGTATATTAGACCAGGAAA
>LDMZ01012307.1:0-10456 GCA_001455285.1 Sphaeromyxa zaharoni
TGTATTTTCTGTGGAAAATATATCCTAGATCCCCGATACGTGAAAGAGAGTTCTTCTCTCATGGGTATTTTCAATACTACTCCAAGTCCCCTAAAAGTTTGTCTTTTTCAACAACTCCAGTAGAACAAGAAAATTCAGTTTATTGCAAAGTGAGCCTTGAACAGTTATAGGTTCGGAATCAATTTAAATTGTAATAATTATCCTTAATCTGCTTTCCTGGCACAAAAATTCGCTTAATTAACTTTAAACACATGTTCTAGGTAAAATTTTTTTATTTGACGATTTTTCGTTAATTAACAAGAAATTAAATTTAGTAATATAAAAAGAAGTAGTTTTCCTCCTTTTCAATTTTCATAGTAATATCCATAATTTTCGAAAGAATCAATGGGACGTGACTACGACTGGGTACAAAAACAAATAGCAAATCACGAAGAAATATATTTGTGCTGCCAATTCCCTTGAAATATAGAAAATTTTTACTGGTTAATATTTTTATATTATTTAAAATTGAATTTAATCTTTTAATTGACCATTTTAATCAGGTATGAATGAAATCTTATTTCAAGAATTGAATATCATAAATTGTGATTTCCGAACGCTTCTATTTAAGTCAAAAACAAAAAAATATTTTATAACGAAGAATACCAAAAATTCATATCATTTTCACATTTATTATTAAATTATATCAAATCATCAATAATGTTGTTAAATTCATACTTAAAAAATCATTTAAATTTAATAATCGTTGCCATTAACTACTTAAATTTGTGATTTAATTATAGTTTATTGCCATAAATGAGTTTGACGGATACTAAGTTATTTGACCACTTCTTGTCGAATATAACCTTTTACTAAGGCGTTGTTAGAGAGGGGGAATCCCAACCCGTTGAATAGAAAAAGAAGAGAAGAATTTGATTGAAAACATGCCCAATGGGATGTATTAAATTCTAAAAAATAATGATAATGTATAATTAAATTATATGAAACAGACAAAGCGAACAATAGGATATAGATAAAATTATGATAAAAAACATAAAAAATTTCCGATAATAAATATTAGATCAAAAGAGTTGAGATGTTGTGACGGTCTCTTATTTTAAATAAATGAATAAAATACGTTATTCAAATTGTTTTTTTCTGAAATTGGTTTATGATATTTTCTTTTTAAATTTTATTATTTATAAAAACATATTTTCAACAGTGAACATAAGGGATTTATTCAAATATATATCTATATTAATTCAACATGAACTTTTACATTTTTATTTAAAATTTTCCTTCAATTGTCTGATAATAGAGTTATTATTTATAGATTTTTCTTCAAGAATAGAGCTAAGAATATGTAAAACTCGAACAGTCCAAAACTCTATCAATGGAAGTCGTGTTTTTCAAATAAAATGTTAGGAAAATACAAACCGACGAAAAATCCGATAACAAAATTTTATCAAAATGATAAAAATCAGTGTAAATATCATATAGCAACAAATTGAGAACCCAGGAAAAGATATGTTACGTTGAATATGACCCTTTACATCCAAATGGGTCAATAGTCCTAATTTTTAAATTTACGTAAAGAGAAATAGATCACAGTAGATATATATTTCCTAATTAGTCTCGATAATATTTTGCGCATTCCAATATTTAAAAAATAGATAAGTAACTTTCATATTTTGATAACAGTAGGCAAAAAGAATATTTTAAGATTATATTATATTTTTTCCAAGTAATTTTGATATTCAAATAATCTTCATTATCTTAGACATAATATTTCATTGTTTTGAAATGCTAAATGACATTAAAAACTTTCCGTCAACATGTTAATGAAATAAAAGATATTTTTTAAAACCCTTGTATTATTGTAACTGTTATTACATTTTAAAGGTTAGTAGTTAATAAATCAAGAAAAAATCTTTTTCTTATGAAAATATCAAATCTACTAAGGGTGATTTAATATCAATATTTTCAAATAAAATTGGATATGACAAGAGAGTGCCTTCGTAATTGCTTCCAATATGCTATTTTTTTAAACTATCTCAATTTATAACTTTTTTTAATATTTTCATTTACAAATATTGTTTTTGAAAGTAAATAATTTAGATGAAGAATATTCTAATTTTTTTTAATATTTGAATTAGAAAAATAAAGAAATTATTAAATATTATATAAACGTTATTTTTTAAATATACATGACTAGTTACATATATTTTCTTTTTAGCTTGTGTATTCTGTAAGCACCAAGTTTGCATTCTATATACGAGATTATTTAAATTCGTTCTAATAGTTTCACATATTACATTATTCATGGTAGCAGGCCGATAAAAGTAATTATCATATATTGGGGTTTTTTATTTATGTTTTGGATAAATATATAAAATATTCAAAAATAATTAATAAATAATTTATAAGAGCATAAATAAAAAATTTTTTTTTAATAATTTTCAGAAATAGATCCAATTAAATATTTTGAATTCATATATATTTTTTGTTGCAAATTAGATTTTTTCACTATTTAAAAAAAATTATTGCATTGGTTTTAGCTATTTTTAAAATCATATATTCAGGAAAAAAAATTAAAATTTTTATATATTTTCGCAGGTAACATATATCCTTGACAAATGTGAAGTCATGTTATACAAAAATCAAGACTATTTTTTTATAAATTTGAGGAATACTTTTATTTATCCTTTTTTCATCATCAAGTTTATCAGATTTCACATATAATTATGATTCAAAATAGAAAAAATATTTTTTATATGATTGGTTCAAATTTAAAACAAAAATATTTATTAAAATTAATCATGAAACTAAACTAGATATATGTTAATTTATAACAACTTTGATATTTTCGACAAATCGACTTTTTTATATTTTAATTTTAATTTAGCTAATTTATCTTCAAACGACAAAATGTTTATTAAGTAAATTTTTTTCTGAAGATACAACCTTAACTCTTTAATCCATTATTAAAAACTAAAAGATATATACGTATCCTAAAATATTGAAAAGACGATAAATTTTAACATGAGTTGGCTCAGAATTTTAATGTAATAAAGGAATTTAATTTGTCACATCTCATTTAAAAGGTTAACATAAAAAGCGGATTTTTCTCAAATATTTTGGCCATCATTTTCTTGTGACCCTTAACATTCTGTCATTTTTAAAATATTTGACGATCTAATTTCTATTTACAAGAATAGACAAAAAAAATTTTGTTTTCAAATTATTTGGATTGAAGTGTAATTTAAAATTTTCTCCTTACTCAAGAATGATTTAAGAGTATAATTAACATAATTACAGTTCTAGAATAATAGATACGAGATTTATTTCTTCGAAATACATTATATTTCGTAATAAAATTTAAATAAAAATAAAAATTTACTCAAAATTTTTGCTTAAAATATATGCTAAATACATACAAAAATTAAAAAAATTAGTAAATAATTTTTAACATATTTAAATTATATTGTATGAAATTTAAAAAAAAATATTTTTTTTAAACTTTTCTCTGTTTTTGAAAATATGCAGCACACATAATTTCCTCAATCTTTAATAAAATAAACCTTTTTAAATATAGTATAAGCATTTTTTTATTTTATATTATAAAATGAAGCAAGTTTGCTTTTTTAATAAAGTTATTCTTGAAAATAATATTGTTAATAAATTATCTAATATTTAATTAAAAGATCGAAAACCGTGTTCATAAATATTTCTTAGTGTACCATTTTCCTCGTTTCTATGGATTTCACCGAACTTTTGTACGAATAGTTTTTTACTACAGATCGAAATTACAATTTTAATAAACAAATAATTTTAAGTTTTCTTGAAATGTATTATTGCAAATTAATTTTTTAGAGAGGATTCAAATCCATTTAATTTGCATTTAGCATTTATTTAAAAAGAACTACCGTTGCATTTCATATATTATTGATCATTTTTTGAAGTTCAATGGTTTTTTCCTCTCTTTGGAAAACAAATAACAGAATTTACTGGATAACATGAAAAGATATTGTTATTTTTCTACTTCTGTTCACAAAAATTATTTTGTAATGACATCGTATATGCCCCTCATTGACACTGGATATGTTCAAGCAATTGGGAGGAATCACAAGCTTCATAAATGAACGATCGTCATTCTGAATACTAAGGATTGAGATAACAATTAAACTGTATCCTTCCAGAAAAATTGAAGCAATGAAGATATGCAAAAATATTTTCTTTTAATAATTTTTATTGAGCATCATAACTACTAGGTATAATTTAGTCAATCATAAATCAAATACATCACAGCAATAGATTCTGCATGCAAATCCATTTTTTGAGCTACAAATTGAATTTACTTAAGGTTCGTAAAAATGGCTAATCTTGAATTTTATAAGCTCCTGACATAAAAAAAAATTATTACATATATTAAAAAACTAAAAACTATATATTTCGCTCTTAGTTTACCTGCTGTAGATATTATTGGAATATTACATCGAATATCTGTGTGATCGCTATTTCAGGCCAAGATGCATTTTCTTAAATCTCAAATAATAAAAATTTTTTAAGAATAAAGTCTTAATTCCGTAAATTCAGCCAGGATTACAATTTCAAAGATCAATCGATCCCCTGCTGATACACACATGATTCGACATACAGCCAAAATAATTATTTATATAAGAATGGTAACAAACATGAAAATGAGAATTAAATATTTTTAGAAAATATAAAACAGCTAAATCGAATTTTGACTGCAGTATTCTCAAGAAACTTAAAAAAATAATATATATTGATGTAAACTTAATCGAAAATTCATTATGAAAATAATTTTAAAAACAAATTTAAACGTAGAAGCATGTGCAAAGATAACAAATTTCATTGTATACAGAAATGATTAAATGCTTTTTGAAGTGCCATTATTCTTCTTGCAATTCCAATGTTGAGAAAAGATCTTTGTCATGATAATATATTATGCAACAGCTAAGAATATTAATTTATTCCTGACATTGATTCATCTTTAAAAGTAAAGAAAATTTTCTTAATGATATCCATAACAATTTTGCAAATAATTTAATTTAAAATAAATTAGAATATAAAAATTGGTTAATTTTTCATCATTCACAGCAAAGATTTGCAGCGTAAAAATCGGAAGAAAATTTATTAAAATTATCAATTTTTTATCACAGTTATTAACCATCGTTTTAAACGTTGAAAATCCATCACATGTAATTTAACTTCATGATTCTAAGAAAAAGACACTGCAAAGAAATTATTTATATATTCTGTTTTACCACGGAACCCTCTACATCTATTTAATGCACTTACCTATCCAGGACAAAATTATGATTTAAGAATATTAGCAACAGCGTTTGCTCCTATTCAAGTCTATAGTTAATTTTCAAATAAAAAGATTACTCGCGGACCAGAATTATATCAGAGAATGTATTAAAAACAAGGAATTTCCAATATTCCTATTTTATTCAGAATAGAGTTAAAAAAATCTCATCTTACCAGGTGGATCCATTTAAAAATCCACATTCATGAATTTGATTTTTTTTAGTCAGTAAAAATAAAATTTAAGTATTTTAATATCGATAAAATCGGAGCAATGCAAATTATGAACTTTCGATCTTATCCAATGTTGGTCAAATAGTAAATATTCTGGAAATTTACAACATTTTTCCCATAAATAATCAATGGAAATAGAAAGTAGCATTTTATTATATTAAAGAAACGTAATAAAAATATTTTTTTATGGAATCTACATATTATCAATGTAATTATTTTTGATTCATTCTAGAAAATTTGAATCATGTTGAAAACTTTATCTAATGCAATATGTAACAAAGGTAAGGCATTAATCGAAGCAATTATTCAAAAAGTTTAAAAGTTAAGAAATAATTAAAATTTTTATTAAAGAAAAGTAATCGATGAAAAATATATAAAGTCATACATTATTGCATAAAATTAAATTGTAGTCTAATGGAGATGATATTATTGCAGGTTAATTCAATACTTCAAGATATCGTAACAGATTACGAATTTGGATCATTGGATTTTACTTTTTTCATAATAAATAAATTTTTAGCAACCAGGAATTCCATAAGGTTTTCAAAAATTTGAGGAACTCAAATTTCGGACTGTATTGACCAAAACGGAAGATTGAAGAAAGTGGCATCAAAATAAAATGTATTAAGCAGCTTATGCTGGATATGTAATTTAAATGAAATACATAAAATAAATACTATGTATTTCAATTTCAAAGAGAAAATACAGAACAGAAACTTTTATGTAAATTCATTGTTTTATTCACAGGATAATTTCGGGGAAATCTACTCGACAGCAGATAATAAAGTCTAGGAAAAATTTTTATAATTATTTTCTTGAAATGATTATTTACCAAAAGTTTAAGATTAAAAAATTGATGTTAATTGCAGGATAAAATTTTTATTGTTTTCAATGTTGTTACTACGGTTATAATGAATATAATTAACTCGTTTGAATATATCTTAACAACAGAATTTAACCAAAATATCTAATTATTTTGCGTTTAGTATAATTAGTTAAAAATTGAAAATGGATATAAATTTTTTACAAATTTTAAATAAAACCATATTAATCGAAAAAACCCAAAAAATATTTATTGAATAACGCTTAACTATGATACAAACAAAATAAAGAAAATAAAGGGCTCTAAAATATGTTGCAAAATTTGTAAATACGCAGTATCTTTTTTTAATACGATTTTATGAAGCGATGCTTCGAAAATCTATGACTGGTAAATCCCTTAAAAAGCCAATATACTAAAAGTTAAATACAAATTTATGCAATAAATAATTTTTTAAATTGTGTATACATATGATTTAATGTAACTGTTATTCGAACAGATATATGTATATAAATTATGTCGAGCTGGCAAGTCATTTAGTTGAATTTTTGTGATTTTTTATATCAATGATATAATAAAAAAGTTAAGGTTTCGTCAAAATAAGAAAGGCCTTAATTTACGATTTCTTAACGATTAAAAACAAAGTGAGTACAATATAAAGTTCATGTCAGAAAAATCTTCGGTTAGTTTAAAACATTGTTTGAATCTATCAAATAAAATATTTGGAACAATGCTTGTCTTGATTTTACTACGTATGAATAGTAAATATATTTCAATGTTTAAATGTATTTTAACAGGAAGCTTTTTTAATGAACATGCTCTTCTAGCATTTGAACCTGACATACCGTACCTGAACGTTTATGATGGGGAATACCTGTTTGTGTCATCATCCACTTATGATTCCAATTATATAAGGGGATTTGATTTATCTTCTTTATCAAGACAAAGTAGAAGATTTATATCCTTTTATATTTTACCCTCTAAAATTGGATTTGAAATTATTTTCGTAAACTATGTTAATCGATCTGCAATTTACTTTACAAATCTCAATCATATGGTACATAATTTATTTTTTTTTATATATTATTCAAAAACCAAGAATGACGCGGGATCGGAGCCTGTTTTGGTTGGACAGTTCAAAATATGTGATAAAAAATCTAGAAATTATGTTAGATCAAGCGATTTGAGTTTTTTCAGAATGCATAAACCCGAACTGAGAGATGATTACAGATATCGTGTCAGATGGGAAACAATAGCCTCCGATCCCGAATTGAAAATGACACATGTTGGCTTATGCATGATTAATTCACCTACTCTATGTAATATACATTCCATATTGGACAATGGACAGATTAATAATCAAGATAGAGTTACATACAATGAGAAGGAGAAATCTGTATATTTTCGGCTTATTTATAACATGGATATATCAAATTACGTCGTTACGTTATTTTCCAGTTCTGATGATCAAATAAAAATGGGATCATCAATCCAATACTTAATTGAAGCTGTAGTAATAAGTTCTTCTTGCGAAAATTCTAATTACTTTTTGACTTCTGAGCATAAGATAATTGAGTATGATCAATTACATCTTCGGCGTTATTCACAATTTCATTCTCGACTGATTAGTATTTCAACTAGATCAAATTATGTGTATAGCCGTTCAGTTGATGAAGTCGAAGGAACTATTTTTGCCTATACAGATACTGACTCAATACTTGATTCTGATGAATTAACTTGTCATTGATTTTATAATATCTAAAAAGTCCCAAAAATATAATATACAGTCCCAGCCGTTAATAATAGGTAATTAAAAAAAATTATATTTCTCGTTCTAAAAATATTTTAATTCGTCTGTTTTATACGGTATTTTTTTGTTAAATGATATAGTGATTAATATATTTTTTTATCTTAGATAACTAACTTTTCTCATTTTAGTTAATATAAACAGTTATTCTAGTTATTAAAATAAATAATAAATGCGTTAAAGTATTGAATGCTATGTTAAATTGACATATTATCGGAAAATATTAAAATTTGAATTTACAATATAAAATATGGAACCACAACAGCTTTTGGCTTTTCTAATGAATACCTGAACGATCTAAATAAAATTTAAGTTATTATTTTGTTATTTGATATATCATATCAGAAAAAGTCTTAACAAAACTAATGTTTCAGCAGTTTTCTACAGTTCAATATTTATTGATTAGGCCAATTTTAATATTCCTATGATAAATCAATATATATTTTTTTGGAGACATCGGCTTGGAAGCGTTTTAACTTCTTCATTTTTTAGGCTATCGTGTTTTTAATGTTTTCTCAAAAAAAATTAAATTCATTAGAATAATAATCCCTGTCTTGTTAAAAGCCAGGTTATAAATTTATTCATTCAGTCTTTTAAGCTATGAATATTGAAAGTTTTAAGTTTTGACTCTTTCTTTTGAATTATATTTTTAAGAAGAAAAGAAATTATAAATCAATATAATTAATAAAAAAATCTATATTTCTCCAATAAATATTTTATACAAACGTGGGTATTTATTTTATGTGGAGATAAACAAAATCATATATTTTATTATTTTTTAATTTTTATTTTTCAATTAAATTTCTGATTCACGTTTAAGATGTATTTTAGAACGTCCAGATAGCTGCCTTCCTTATCTTGCAATTTTCAATATACAAGAAGAAAATCCACCAGTTAAACTGAAGTCAAATATGAAGTTTACCTTTGATTTTGCTGAAAGCGATTTTTTCTATCCAAAAAATATAATAGCAATCGATAGAGGTGCTGTGACATCATATGAAAGCCTTCCTGATACTAATTTTTGGAATGATGAAGTAAAACATTTATATATAGGTCCAACCTTGGTAATTGCTACTTCCAAAGATTTTTATCTGTTTGATGCAAGTATTGAAATCCAAGGTGTCGAATTTAGAGTGTTTTACTGCAAGAAAGGTGCAGATCGGAGATGCTTTACGACATCTTTTGGAAAGATAACATTAGGTAATATTCCTAAAACATAAATGTAAAAAATTAGACTGATGTTTCTGAAATAACAGACGTTGCTATATCTGGTCAAATTCAAGATTCTGTGCACCTCACTTATATAGAAAAAAATTCAAATTTATTTTAACAAAATCTTGTGGAAATTAACATAAATGGCAATCACAATCTAGTGTACAGTTGCTTTAGTTTTGATATATATATCCCCGAATATTATGAAGGGCTATCTAGTGACAAGGAGTGTGTGATTTCACAAAAAGTAACTGTTAAACACGATTCTATCAGAACTTCAATGAGAAATCTGGCCATGTTATATAGCAAATTCCTTTTTATAAGGACTGACCCTGAAATAAAATACTATGTCGTTAGGTTTAATCAACAAGGTAATTAAAATCACATATAATGAATATTTTTTAGGAATAATTGATAACCATAGATTTTGTGATTATACCCTGTCAATAACATATGTTTCAAATATTATTATAACCGATGTAAAAATATCAATATTTGCGAGTTTTACAAACAAAAATTTTGTTAGCATCGGTTACTTTGAAAAAGGTACAAACACTTTCATTATTTCTGACCAATTTACGCACATTTTTGAAGAAATCAAAAGAAATTCAGTTAGATTTAAACATGTGGGTTCATCTACAAAAATGGTTTTGCGCTATGAGCTAAAGCTAGCCAACACAAATTATTTTAGCCCGCAAGAAATTTTATTCCCAATAAGTATTTAAAATTGATTTAAATCAGTTATTAAAGTTATCGGAGATGAAGAAAAAAATCTTTGTTTGAGTGAAGCTAGTTCAGGTTTTTTATAATTGAATCTTGAAAAAACTAAAATATCCGAAATTTTTATGTTTTGATTTATAAATAATAATTAAAATTATTAAAAAACCGTTAAATACTTGACCATTGTGAAAAAAATATATTTAATCAAAATCTATGAATACTAACTTATATAAATTTTAAAACTTCATTTGATAAATTTATTACTGACTTAAAAATTTGAAAAGATTCAGTTTCTGTTCGTAATTATAGGTTCTGTAGTTCATAATTTCATCTATCGTTATATTTTTTTT
>LDMZ01012339.1:0-15338 GCA_001455285.1 Sphaeromyxa zaharoni
CAACAATGCTTTCGAATGTCCCATCATCCAACTTAAGCTCAACTAGCTCTTCATAAACAGCTTGATCAAGACCCGCCAGGAGAATTGCTCGATACCGATTTACAGGAATATTTAATTCCTGTAGCAAATCTTTAAGTCTTTTAAGCCATGGAAGAAAGTTAGTTCTTCCATTGAAGGGCTGAATTAACTTTAAAATTTCGGTCGACTGCGCCATGTGTGAGAATATTCAAAATCCGATTAGTTACGAAGACCTACCGATCTATTGTTATAGGTTAGTTATCTAAATCCGCTACAATAATAATAACAAATTTTAAGGTTAAAGCAGTGGTAAGGAAGTTAATGTTAGTTAGTAGTTTTTGTCTTATTCGACAACGGTTGGTGCAGAATTACCCGAGTTTTCACCGCGAATGGAAATCCCTTAGTCCCTGTATAAAAAAAAATATATTTCGACATAATCAAGTTAGAGATTTTGGAGAAAAATCTTGCAACGATTGTCATGGTTATAGAGTTCTATGCCGATTAAAATGATTACGTGAATTTTATTCTTGATGTCAGATCACCAGATCGCGTCGTTCCTTTTTTCCGTCTAAGAAATTTTTTCACTTTGAAAAATACCTCTCGATAGAAGAGTTAAAAATGGAAGAATGTCACGTTAGATAATATTTTGATAATGATATTTGTCGTAAAATTCAGTGGAGAATGTCGAAAATGATCAGTATCAATTAAAACAATATTATGTTCAACCTCAAGCAGAATTTCTCTTAACAATTCTAGTAATCTTTCTTGATTGATACCCTTCTAGATTATCAAATCGGAATTCCAAACATAAAAACAGCTAGCAGCAAGTATCATTATCATTTTTGAATTTTGATATTTCTTGATTTATTGATATGTTATAATTCAAACCTTAAAATAGTTATGGGATGCTGTTAGAGTGTGGTCATCCATTAATGAAAAATTGTAAATATATATAAATATATGATGAAGCAAACTATTAAATAAGACTTGTGTGTCATACGCCGCACACGAGGTTGCAGTGCGGTAATTTACATTTCTCGATCTGTTTCGTCAGACATCGATCTTTAATGATCGTATTCCAACAGATACTGTCATATAAAATATTTTGCTGTTCTGTTAACTCGGCCGCAATATTTATCACAACAGTTCCAAATCAAATTGCCATCCAAATTTTGCCAGATTAAATATTACCACGATCAAAAACCATTTCAATACAATTATAAATAAACAAACGTATTAAATAAAAAATACATCAATTTATTGTTTTCTAACGGTGTTAAAAATTATTTCATGTGAACAAGATTACCACCACTAATATTGTCGGTAGGTATTAAATTAGGAGAGACTTTGTTTCCAGCAAGTAGTCCTATGTTTCTTATCACTTGCCATTTCGATAAATTTAATTTTGATAAATAACATCTCTATTGGATTGAAGAAGAGTCTTTTGGAGGAAGATCAAAGGCTTCACGGTAATATACTTACAAAAGATACATAATTAATTCATATTTATGAAATGGAATATTCTCCATCACAAATAACATATAGTAAATATCTTTACAATCAAAGAATTTATAAAAGTTTGGCTTGTTGATTGTCGAATCTATCATTATTATCTTTCTCCAAGCCACATTAGTGTAGTGTTTGTTTTGGTTACAAAACTAGCAACACATTTTTTTATTGAGTAACAGGCTTAACTATCTTAAGGGATGTATTTATAGCAATGATAGGCAAGATACGGCCAATTAAGGGATTTTGACCGACCCACCGACTGTATTCAACTACACACCATAATATGGTTCCAGGCCTCGGTCTCAGTCGCTGATGATCACTGCGTTCTATCGAACAGTGTTTTGATACTTCTGTCGATGCCCTAGAAAACGCCTTGACGTTTCACAGTACTCATTATGTACTACATTGTTTAAGCCAGCATGACTACTAATCATTCTTTGAGCGTTATCAGTTCGATATAGAATTTAATTTTTCAAAATTTTGATTTTTTACCCCTGAACCTTCCAAAGAAACGTAAAGTTGACGATGAGTGTCAAACATTTAACAAAAATTGGATGCCGAAGTATTTCTTCACAGAAGTTGAAAAAAATAGTATGTTTACTGTGTAGTGAAAGACTGCAACATAAGTCGTCATTATGAAACGAAGCATGCAAACTATGGCAATAATTTATCTGCAGTGGAACATCAAACTAGAACAACAGAACTGAACATGAAACTTGCAAGGCAGCGGAATGTATTGGTTAAAGGCAAATAAGCCCAGAGAGCTTATACTCAAGCCAGCTTTATAGTTGCATACAACAAATCATTCAATGATGGTGTATTTATTAAGAAATGTACGCTCAATGTAGCTGATTAAGTCTATACAGAACGCAAAAACAAGTTTGAAAAAGTAAGTTTATCGGGAACTGTGGATCACCGCATTGAAGAATTGGTGAAGCACTGACATCACAATTGAAGGAGCTTATACCTCCATTTCAACTCTTTTTTCTGGCCTTTGATAAAAGCACCGATATCGATGACACAGCACAGCTGTTCGTCTTTATTCGAGGCATATAAAAAGACTTCCAAACCATCAAGTAGCTGCTCTTCATGGAGTTAATGAAGGATACAACTACTAGTGCCTATTTTTTAGATTGTTTGGAAAGAGCAATTTGTAAAATGGAGTTAGGATCGTAGAAAATGATATTACTACAGATGGTTGCGGTTACCCATCATTGACTGGCAAGAATGTTGGTTTACTGAAGAGAAAATAATAATCGTGTTGCTGAAGTTAACTGCACCAGGGAACTGATATTTCTACATTGCATAATACACCAGTAAGTGTTATGTTAAAATGTTCTTGATATGAAACTTGTTGTGGATTCAGCTTTAAATATTATTAACTTCATTAGAACAAAAGGTCTAAATCACAGGCAGTTTACTACCACGCTTCTAAAGATTGTGACTCAACTCACAGTGGCGTTCCATATCATACAGGTGTGTGCTAGTTGAGTGTGGGGAAAGTTCTGAAACGATTCTGGGACCTAAAACCAGAAATCTTGTTTCTGGAAATGAAAGGAAAAAGAATATCCTCAACTTAAACAATCAGAATGACTATTAGATTTAACGTTTGAATTTGATCTCTTTAAACATATGAATGATTTTTACACCCAACTTCAAGGGAAGGGAACTTCTGGCATGAAATGAACTCAATAGTGAAGGAATTCAGTGTAAAGCTAAAAAGTTTTTTCTCGCCCGCTCAGTCAGAATATTACAAAACACTTTCAACAATGGCACAACCAATGATATCAACTGAAAAGAACGCCAGTTTAATATCTGCTCTGGATAATTAATTTAGTCGCGTTTTTCAGAATTCTGAAAACTTGATTCTGGATTAAATATTTTTTTATCACCTTTCACAAATGACATAAAAAAGCGTAAGATGCTGTAGAACTGGATCTGATGGATTTTCAGTATGATACAAACCTGAAAGCATTGACAAATTATACATTCTTGAATGCATCAAACTTTGTCAACATAAAAAAAGACGACAATGAGACTATCCATTCTATTTCGCTCCACTTACATTTGCGAAGAAACGTTTTTGACCATGAAAATTAACAAGCTACGTCCCAATCTAACTCATGCTCACCTGCACTCCTTACTGAATATTTCTACAGCAACATGCAAGCAGAATTCAAATGACTTGTTGACAACTTTGTTCGACCACAAATGTCTTATTAACTTTAGTGTCAGATATAAATCAAAGTCCATGAGAATGAAAATCAACAGAAGACATTTAGGAAAATGTAATGCAATGATTTATTAATCAAGTACTTTTAGCCATTTTTCGTAGCAAAGTTTGCACGACATTGTCAATTGCATTAGCGAAAAAATATGCTTTAAGACATTAAACGGTTAATATATAATACTTCGGTGCGTAAAGTAATTTATTTTCCAACATCTGGCCGTCAACTGGAGAAGTTGCTCTTCATTGATATAGATACTGTGAAAAAGTTAAGTTTTAATTATGGGTATACCATCAATTCGATGGTACAATTTTTGATAATTAAGGTTTATAGGCTACTAAAATTATTAGATTTAGTATTTATAAATAAAATAATTTTTAACATTTCAAATCATTGTGACCTCCAATACCAACTTAGAGGACAACTTGATGTCAATAAATGTATCTATTAAACGTATCTTTCCAGTAGTGATCAAATGAAAAATACTTTCTGATAAACTACAATAGTTTCTTCTTAAACTAGCAAAAATCCGAAAATATATTAGTTGAAGTATCTCTCACGCTTTTAAGGTTATCATACATAAAAGTTCTAATTTTAATAATGTAAGTTATAATAGTTAACAATTAAAACAAGATTCCTCATTTTCATCGAGAAACCTTCAATATGTATATTTTAAAAATTTAATAAAATAAAAAACACGATTATTCGTTAACTATTTGTCTACATCTTTTCATAGCTCCTTCATTCTGTTAAAACATCCAAGAATATAAAAAGTTTTAATTTACATATGTAGATGTATCTTCTTACCCGCTAAAGAAGACAACAATATTTCACGTGTTTTAGAATTCTAAACCTCATTTATTCTATTCTTATTGCGTCGAAGATAGTGGTAAAGTATATTTGTTTATACAAAATTGATTCATCTTATTTAATACTAATTATAGCTGAGATTTTAAAAATATTTCGTAATCCTAAGATATTAATTAATAAACATAATACAAAAACCAGCCTGATTTTTAAATAATAAAAATTAGACCCAACGATTGCAGTTAATAACTTCCATTGACATGTTAACAATAAAGATAAACTGTCCAAATATACCCCTTCCAAATATTGGCATGTCTTCGGTTCCTAAAATTTTTGAATTAAAAATTTAACTTATTAGAAATAAAACGAGATTATTTGCTAAATAGAATATTATAAATGGTGGGGTGAGATATTTCGAACATATTCGATAGGTAAAAATCTGTTTCAACCTAATTTATCTAACTTGGAAGCGTTTGTGTTACTGAGATCCATTAATTTAAAATTTGCTATAGATAAATCGGATTCGTGGATTCCATAGAAAATGATTTATGATTATATATTAGAAACAAAAAATATTTATGCATTCATGAAAAACCAAATTACTTTTCAATTTTTAGAATTTATTTTTAAATATATCTTAAGAGTTAAATCAGAATATATTAAAACAACAATAGTTTTTGTTTAAACATAACTGACGAAATAGGATAGGTAGGCTAGAATATACAATAAAGAAAACTTGTTTTATTTAAAATAACCTCCTGGAAACCAAAGTAAAGTTTTAAATTAGGAATTCAACATGACAAAATTGACATTTCAATCGAAATTTATCCAACATGCTTTCACTAGAAAAGTAAAAAATAAATAAGGATTAATTTATTGAATAATTATCATTCTAAAAAATTTTTAAATGAAAAATATTAAAAAATATTGATATACGACCGTATGATCTAGAAATTAAATTATGTATATTTTATTCAGCCTTTTCAACTCCAACATCTGCCTGAACTTCTACAGGTTCAGGATCCCCATCAGGTTCCTCCTCTTCATTCGAAGAATTTGATGAAAAATGCCTACCGTCAGTTCTCGTCTCATCGTTATCACTCTTATGATCCTCGTCGTTAACAAGAGTAGTCTCAGGCTTTTTGAATGTCATAAAATCAACGATTTCCGCTAAATAATTAGTACACTTTTCCTCTAAAAATTGAGCTGTCTCATCCTCTAGTTTTTTCGTAAGCTCATTATGTTTAGAGGGTTTGTAAAAGATAAGAGGTTTACTTTTCAGTAAAATATTACCCTTTATATTAGTGGATTGAGATTTAGTCAGTTCTTCCATTTCAGCAATTTGGATCTGCCTCCTTAAATTACGTAATTCACGCTGTTTTTCTCTACGAATTTGGAACAGTTCTCTTTTTTTCTGTATCATTTCCTCATGCTCCTTAGCAGCTTTGTCGTCTAACTTCTTTTCAATTTCTTGTCTTTTATTGACCTGCAAGTTATTAAATGATTTTTAATCACAACTTGTTCTTTCTCCAATTCATTATTGGTTTTAAAATCCTTTAGAGTTCCAAGCAGAACGCCAAACATCCGTTTGTTTCTTACAAAGTTTACAAATTAATAACTTTAATTATCATATGTTTAGTTAAGGAATATTAGTTGAGAACTCATAGCTAAAAAATTAAAACAATTTTATCTAAAAGTTCAATAATTTATCTTTTATCTACCTCTAGTGTGAAATTAATCTTTTTATTAATCGTTAATCCTTTTAATGTTTATAGTAAAACATGAAAAAAATTTTCTCATGCATTTAACAAAAATTTTACAAATATTTGAATTTTTAGGTTTAGTATACCGGAGTTAATCAAATTAATTACAAACAATATTTTTCAAAGCCTTATAATTTCAGTAATAAATCAGTTTTAATAGAACCAGTGACATTAAAGGGAAAGTAAAACACACACGGTAAGGTTCCTGAAATAGTCACTAGCGCAGGATTTACATCAAAATTCTAATCATTTGACTTGTAGCTGATTTTATTTTTTGAAACAATTACCATTTCAACGGTTCTGGTGATACATAATTTTTTGTAATTAATGCCCGGAATTTCGTTTGAAAATAACCAGGATATATTAGGAGAGAAACGATTTAAATAACTAAAGAAATCATTTTTAAAAATAATTACAAATTTCAAAAAATAGGTACAGTTTAACTCAATTATTGTCGTATATATTTGTAACAAACGTGAAAGTATTGTTAAAGTTATCAATATGTAAAACCGACAAAAGTACATAATAGTTGACACTTTATTACACGAAATAACAGCAAAATGACCTTAATAATATTTATTCAAATGTTTACCCGAAAATTGAACAGTTTTCTATACAAAAGTAAAATATAGAGTTAAAAATCCTAATTAGTTAGTAGTGTCATATTTGAACAGATGTTTCTGCAGTCCATTAAATTCATCGGCACGATTAATTTCAATGAACTTATATTATCATGATTAATAATAAAGTAATATTTATTTCGGAAAATACAGATTCAGAAGTAGAGCCTAATACATGTTTGTCATTAGTATATTTTACGAAAATAAGTAAAAAGAACACTTATTCATGAATCAATTATTCCTTCAATAATATCAGAATTCTGATTAGTACAATTAAAATTTGTTATGAAAGAATGAATAGTAAATATTAAATAATCGACCACATGCTTCATACAACATACATTAACATATATAGAAAGTGAAATATATAGTTTAAACTCATTTTGTAGTGCCAAAACAGGAAAGTACAAAAGGGATCAACACAGACAAATTCTTGCACCGGTTAAGGCAGAAATTTAATAAAAAATTCCTAATTTTGGGTCAAAGTTATATACTTCAAGTTCAACGACAATGATACATGATTCACACGTGTTTTGCACATATTTTACACAAGGACACAGAACAGTGAACAACATTCAAACTAGAGATGGAATGAGAATCACTTTTTTTCAAACTTTCCCTTCTTTCTGTCAATAGATTATAACATAATTACCAATTTAGAATAAAAAGACATAACGACTATAGGTATTGAAGAATTCAGTTCATGTTCAAGAGTTTACAATTTGTAATATAAAATAAGGCATATAGATCTTAATTTTAATATATTGTACAAATAAAAGAACAGAGTATCTATTATACAGTATAAAATTTCCAGATGTATATTTTTTAAGATGCTACGGTTCACTCCCAAACTTATTAAAATCAAAGTTTAAAACTATAGCCAGTGCAATATACAAACAATCAAAAATCAGATTTCAATGACAATGAAACCTAACTAAATTATAAACTCCTTCAGAAAGCCAACCTCGAGGATTCTTACCACTCATAGAAGGTGATTAAAGAACGGAAGCTAATAAAGAAAGCATCTCAAAAACCCGTTAAAAATGATTTAAATGCAGATATAAATAATATCTAGGATCTAAGTTGGCAACGCATCGTAGAAAAATCAATGTACAATAGAATCGAGTACTAAATAAAGAATTACTTTAAGAAAATATTTTACAGACTTTTCTAATCCAGGGGATGACGAATATAGAAAATATTAATAACAAATATATCGAAAATTCATCCGAATGAAATTACCTGTTGGCCCCTCACAATTGTCATAACCTTTTGGTTGTAAAACGAAAACAAATGGCAACGATGATTATATACTTTTTACACTAATGAAAATCGTCAACACACGTAAAAATCATTTCATCAAACCTATTTATGATTTATTACCAAATAAGTTTTTAAAGACCTAAATTGTTTATGTAACGATAGTCCTAACGTGCTTAGCTTATAATTTTTCATCAAAAGAAATTGAATGGCATTAAATAAAGTAATTTAAATTTTATTAATGAATACTCTATATACCGATTTACAATTTGATGGTACATTTCACTCAAATCACTATCTTTCTTGTTATGACTGAATTTGATTTATCCTAATAATTCATGGTGGAAATATAAAAACTCAAGGCTAATTCCAAATACTCTTGACAATCACATAAGATTTCAATGAATTTTTCAAGTAAATCAAGATGTAAACATTTCATAGAACGTGTTATCATAATATAGGCGATTATTTAGACCAGTATGAAATACAAAACATAAAAGTGGAAATTTTTTGTAATCATATCAATCGTTTACACAAGGAACTCAAAAATATTCTTCTTTTATACATCTCATTTATTATTTCGAACATCAAATTAAATTAGATCGGAACGAACTTCATTATATTGAAAATTTCTGTTCTACCCACTAATGAAGATATACGAAACTGAACAATCGATTACTATATAGTAAAGGTTATCATCACGGATATTAAAGACTTCATCAAAAATAACCACACTAACCTAATCATCATATCAGTGAGCACTTCCATGCTGCTGATCAAAATCAAAAAGAGCACACTTCCTACACATATGATTTTGATGATAAATTCGACTTTTTATAATTAAGAATAGAAACATGCATTACATTTTGACAAATGAATACATATAAAATGGCAAGAAAGGTTTGAATCCCACTAATCTTTCAGATTGACGTATATTAAATTAATTTCAACACAAAATATTTAATAATTATTGATTTAAATAAACAGAAGCTGAGTGTTACCTGCTTTTACTCTCTTCATCAAGCTCTTCCGATTTAGCAGCAGCCTCGATTGAGGGAAGGTTCACGGAAGGTGGAACAAAAACGGAAGACACAGCCGGTGTCTATGTGGTGATGAAAATAGTGAAACAGTATCGTATAACTTGATCTGTTTCTTCAGCGATCAAGTCACTTTTTAGGGCGCCTTCATTGTCGTTATGTACAAATAGCCCATTAGTTCTTAATAATGTGAACTGTTCCTCATTATAAAAAACTTTGTAATGTCTATACGAGGCAAGTTATTGCGACTAATACGTCTTCTACCGCCACGGAAGTTATAAGCACGACTTCAAAGCATGACAACGGTATAATAAAGCTAATACCGCAATTCTTGAAAATCCCGGCCTGTTACCTTCTTAATCTTTTCATCTACAGACCTAATTCCATCAATAATCTTATCTGCTTGCTTTTGCAGAGAACTGAAGTCCACTGGAGCGGACTCGATTTCCATATCGCCCATAATGAAAACGTAAAAACAGTTGTACGTGCGCAATAATACAATGCGGTTATTGATGTGTTCGCCAAGTGCGGCTGTCTTTCCTTTTGTCTGTACCTGTATCGGATCTCTTATTTTTGGTCCCTGTACCTTTTTTTCAGTATTATTTGAAGCGAGTATCTATTCATCTGTTTGAATTAATACATAGGATTCCTTATGTTGCGCCTTTTTTGATTAAATTTTTTACAGCTTTCAATGAGCTGTCAATATTGTTTCTATACGTTTTTACTTTATGAAAGTCTGTTCGAATGTTAAATACCCTTTCATCCTTTATTTTTACGAGATATATTTTATTATTTATGTAATTTATTTAAAAAAACAGTATTTAGAGCTACACCTATGTGGAAATTTCAAGCCCTGGTGAAGACGGTTCTACATGATAGACATTGTTTAGATGAAGTGAACATGAAAAGAGTAAAATGAGAACACGATTTCTTAATAACTGCAAAAGAAAGTAAACTGTAAGATTTGATCAATTAAAACTAATTTTAAAACAATCTGAAGCTGTTATGATGATGTATTTATAGTTTCATGAATATAATTTATCTCGAATGTTGTTTTCTACCTTAAGGATTTAAATAGGGGTATAAGGGTCAGCGATGATATCCGTACTTATCCTCTAGGAAAATCCACCATGTAGTTATTGGTTTTATGAAAGTGTTAATTCCTTTTCTGGTAGATTGTAGCCCTTTCGATTATTTATTAACAGTTACTGTTCAATTATTAGTAATATTGCGCGATTATCAGAGTCAAGGATATAAATTTCAAGTTCAAAACCTTTAGAACTAGCGCTTCTCTCTATATGGAACTATATATAATCGGGATGGGCTATGAAGGTGTGGTTTCTAGTATACAGAGTTTACCTCTAATACAGGAATTCTTTGTGATTTCTTTTCCCTGGTATTTATAACACCGAGTTTAGTTTTGTTTACTAGCATTTGATAATCTGAGGCATCCTCTCACCTTTATTTTCTCGAAATAGATAGATTCCATCTTAGATTCTTACATAAGTTTGAAGATGTGGCAACTAATTAATTAATATCATAACCAGCAGAATGATTAAAAAATAAAAGTTGTTACTAATTTTTACACTTTTAATAATACCTATAACATAAATTTAGTTCTTAAGTGCTCTCTCCTAATGTTATAATTTTATTTTTAAATAAATATTTATCTTTGTTTCTCGTTGCCGCGTTTATCCATCCAAAATGATCGTTTGAGCATTGTAACTAAGCCAACTCTTCGTTATGAAATATTAATTTCAAAATAGATCGTCTTTTGATAAATGTTCTATTGGTTCGCTTCAAAATCAATATCCAAATGATTCCTTTAAACCCTGATTGTTTATAAAGTGTTGATTTTTTCTTGATCGGTAGAGAATCCATAATAAATGTTTCAGATTGTAATTTTTTTAATTGCTGCGCTCTTTTTAAACGTAATTACTCTGATTTAAGCTAAATATTATCTCATTAAAAAATATTTCTGGTATGTTTTGGACATTATAAACAGTTTTATTCGAGTTTAAATGTGCTTATTCCATATATATTAATTTTTCCTTTTTTGTTTTGATGTTTTAATGATTCACGTTTCAATATTTAACGAACATTTCTGGTTATATCGAGATATTCTTATCTTTTTCTTTCCCAGGAAATATGTATATTGTTTTATTCATTAAAAGGACAGCATGTAATTAATAAGAAGAGAACGAAGGCCTGATAAGATATTGTAGCCCTAGTATAAGGGTAGGTAATGGGGGTTGTTTTAATAGGTGAAAATCCTACATTGCCTGCCAAGAGCACTGGGAACCTCTGGCTGGCGCCTAACCTGACGCGAAAGGGAGCTGAAAGTAAGACCCATCTTACTGAACCGCCTCCAAAAACATAAGGAGCAGGTAAAGGTTTTTTCCTATATAGCTAAGAAAAAAATGTAATTAATAAGAATACATAATCTTTCTACAAAATATAACGTAATTTTAAAATTTTTTAGGTGCAACCGTATAAAAAATTTGAACCAGA
The DNA here is from genome assembly GCA_001455285.1 of Sphaeromyxa zaharoni. NCBI lineage: Eukaryota > Metazoa > Cnidaria > Myxozoa > Bivalvulida > Sphaeromyxidae > Sphaeromyxa > Sphaeromyxa zaharoni. Next base: position 11,754 of record LDMZ01012339.1, read on the forward strand.
CCGTAAAAATATTAAATATAATCAAATTAACCCTTTTACATTTCAAGATATTTTTTTATCATTGGTTTACGGGAACGTTTATTACTTTCAGATGAAGGTAATAAAAGTTTTTTTAGTAGACTACACGTTTCAGATCAGGTTAATATGTGATGAAAAATTTGTTTAGCCCAGTTAGAGAAAAATATATAATATTTTAAGAGCAAAAGGTATTTTACGGTAATTGTAATCTTGCTTTATCGTTATCCGAAAAAAATAGCATCTATCTGATTATAAGTTCGATATTTTTTAATTTTGATAGTCATTCAGAAAATTTAACATTGAATTACATTAAATATTTTTTTGAAATTTTTAAAAATGTAGAATAATTCTTTAACAAAGAAATGATTGTAAAAAAATAATCTTTTATATATAACTGTATATCAAAGAATATTCGAATAGTTTTATCTTTGAAATTATTTAGTATTTTTTTTAAATGTAGTTAATGAAAGATCCTTTGGTATGAGTTGATCCACCCTTAAACAGCTGGTTGTAAGATTTTAACTCTATTAACTGAAGTAATTTAAGCTAATGAGCCGTAAACATTTAAATAGAATCGGCCAAATGGATTAAAAACAATATAAAATTAAGAATCTTTCAATAATATTTTATATGAAAAGGGATTTGTAATTTCGAATTTATTAACCGTTTCAAAAATTTCTATTGTTACATATTTTAGTGGTAATCTTATTAATAAATTAGTCATATGTGTTCACTTCTACACATTCATATGATTGAACTAAGTGGAAAACGAAACAAAGAAACATTAGTTGAGATTTCTGTTATGGATATTTTAGTTCGAATAAATATTCATTTGATATAAAAAATTAAGCAGAAGGAAAATTCATGCCGGTTATGTGCAACTACCATTTAAATGATAAGCTTTGGTAAAATTTAATGTGACGCCACAATATTTGATTTTCCTTATCTTTTTATTCCATATTATATTTCTTCATCTGTATTAGTTTTCGTTTTGTGAAAATATTTGAGAGGTCTATTGGACTTTCCCAGGGGTGGATGTTGTCGTCTGCCTTAACGAGATATTTTTATTTTTTCATCTTTGGTAGAAAAAATCACTAAAGCTCGATGATCATCCGTATCAATTTTAAGTTCAAACGATAATTGGTATCCTTTAAATATCTAAGGTCGGGGAATTCATAGGCTGAACTCTAATATAGGATAAACGCAACTAATTTCGAAGATATATCTACTCTAAGAACGTATAAAATTTCATGATTTGATTCTATTCAATTATTTTTATTCTACAATGGAAGATATTTTCCTTTTTAATTTTCTTTCATGATTTGTCTTATAAATAATAAAACCATAAAATATCGGGTATGACTTTATTTCATAAATATATTATTTAATGTTTACAATTTGAATTAAATTTTTGAATTTTATATGTTTCTTTCGAAAAAATGAACTAAATATGAACGACTTTCTTACTACATTTTGTTTATAAAGAGTGTCAGCTGAACGGGATATTATCCATGTTTTTCTTGAGTTACTCGAGTTTTCGTTCTAAAAATAGAATAATTTGCTGAGGTTACCAAAACTATCATAATAATATTCATCACTGGAGGTATTACAATGAAAAATAAAAAATTTTCTAAAAATATTCTTGATTTGAATATAAATATACTTTGACCACTTGATATAAATTCACGGAACGTATATATGCAATCATATCGAACATAAAATAATAAAAATCTTTGCCTGTGTTTTTCAGATGACTAGGAATTTGATTTACTATATATAGTTATCTGTAGAAAAAAATTTTAATGACATATATTATTACCAGAATTTTCAACTGTAAAGTGGAAAACAATGGAAAATGACATATAGTATAGGATAAATTTATTTTATATTTTTAAGTACATGAAGCCATTAGCAAGATATAATAAATTGTTACTTATTATAATCTAATATTTCTAAAAGCATAAAATCAACATATAGGTTTATTTTTTATAGATTACAGGCACAGAAGATTTATTCTAATTTTGATTACTTATCTTATTTTAACAGATTTGAAAAATTCTGAAAATGGGATATATTTTTTCAGCTAACTATTAAAAACTTGGGGACTTGATATAAAATAAATAGAAAATATAACAAGGTTGATGTTATATTTCATATTTTTTTAGTAAAAATATCATATATGCTTACTTTTGGATATAAATAAGGTAAAAAATAAGAATAATTAACGTTTTAATGTCGAGATAAATTTTGCTTTTTGACTATCCGTCCAGATTTATAAAAAGCCACTGGACATATAATGGTTTCATGGAAAAAATCTATCAAATTACTGCAATGCATTATAAAAACTTTTAAAATTTGTTTAAAATATTGTAAGGTAAAATGATTACATGCATATATCGATCGACTAAGGAAAAGTATACTTTTCTGGCCACTTAAAGCGCCGTGGTGACCAGATAATTTGAATTTGTAAAAAACGTTCTTGAACAACCCTGAAGATTCAGGTTCTGGATATTGTATATTGAGAGATGAATCAAACAAAATCTTCACGTTATTATAACAAATATATCAATTCATTTATATATAGCATTTTAACCTTTCATTTTCGTTCTGTACGTAAGATTTTTATTGAAGATTAATAAAATAATAGTAATTACCAGAAAATGAAATGTAGGGATGATATCTATACATAAAAAATAAAAACGGAATATTAATAATTTGAAAAAATTGTTAATTACTTTTATAATGTCTACACGTTATTGATATCCCCTAAATTAAAAAAATGCATCACAACATGCATTTGATAATTGGCCTTTGAACGAAACATATTATGGAAGAATTAGGATATTTTAAGGCTAATAAATATTGTATTTTATTATTCTTGACATCTAAGGGTCCATATGTTTGACAAAAAATTAAAATATTTACAGTAAAAATCGTTGATCAGCGATATATCAAGATTTTTTCATTTTTTAGTTTATGTATAAACATTTCAGTTTAGCATCCTTATTCCAAACAGATATAAAACTTTTATAAAGAAATTTTTCATAAAAAAGTTTTGAATTTTCGATTTAGATGAAATAGAAGTGGTCTGTTCCTTATATTTGAAAGAAAAATGAGCTATATTTGATTTTTTTAATAAAAAATAACATTTATGGATGTGTGATTTAGGATTCGCCTACAAATTCCGGCAAGATTGTAAGATATAGGAAAAAAAATTATTTTCTTTTAATAATATTCTTAATGGTTCATCCTAGCAATCGTGAAAAATATAAAATGTTTTTGATTAATTTAGAGGAATTTATGTAAATCTAATTTTTATATAATATATTGTATTTAGTGAATTGCATGATGAATATGAATGAAATTCTATTTCATCAGATCATATTAAATTCTTTTTAAAGAATAAATTTATAGCATGGACGAAAAAAGGATCTTAAACATCTTTAATTCGTATTTAAAATTTAGTATCCCGCGTTCTCATACTTAAATAGATAGCATTCTTTTAAAAAATGTATGGTTGAGGATAAGAATTCTTTTACAGTACGTTTCTATATATGCTAAAAAAAA